>JAANDG010000682.1:0-73084 GCA_036852015.1 Pelodera strongyloides | reverse complement strand
TTAGAATAAATTAGAATAAAAAATCGATCGAGCAAGATTCGAGCAACTTTGCATAAATACGTAAAGATTCAGTTGTCCACGATGCGTTTCAAAAACGATATTTCGCTTTAAGAGTTTGTATGTCTCCAGTGATTTTTTCCATTAGTGTCCACCCAGATTCGACCATGTTGGACAGGATGCACCTAGAAAGGACACAAATATAAGCCTCTATTTTTTAACGGTTTCTTAGTGAATTTTCAAACTTTGGGATACGAAATCATACGGATATTCTTAGTTACGGTGTGAGCTTGGCTCGACGTCTATACAGGAAACAAACTTTGAAATGGTGCATTCGATGTTCACAATAGACATGAAGTTCAAATAGAAGCAACGAGCACCCGAAGGCTCCCTTACAAGCGTGTAATAATTAGATCTTTGCGTTTTTGCTTAAAATCTACGAATTCATCTACCTGATTGTCGTATCCGACCACTACGCTGTTATCGAACGGCTGTGGGTAACAACTGCAAATGAGTCCGCATTTGCCCGGGTTGCCACCTTAAATGAAAACGTAATTATGTACTGAGAATGTCATTGTCAGCTACATCTTGCCTACGGTGGAAACTGGAAACATGTAAATCACATACATTAGTTTTTGGATACATGTAATCAAATTCAAAATTTGTGGAACTCGAAACCCAGAAACTGGGTTGCTTCATTCCTGCAATTGCTGTTGTTATTGTCAACAAAAAAAATTTGGAATACAGGAACAATATGTAATCCAACAATATGTAATCCCACAATACACAAACATCAAAATCAAACTACTATTACTATGAATCAAACTACTCTTTTTTTTTATCTTTTTTATATTACTATGACGAAATTTTTCCCCAAAGCAATTAGTCTGTGCGCTTGCCCAGAGTTCGAAAATAGCAACAACAAAAATTACACTAATTGTATGCAATAAACCTGTTCTCATGTTTCGCAGATTCTCTTGTTTATTAGTAAGTTCGTAAGAAAGTGGTAGTATAGTTTATAGCTTTGTCTCTTTCTTTGTGGGGCAGGTACAGTATCCAGTGTTGTAGACTGTGGCATTCATATTCATGCGTTCATTTGAGCACTCCATACGTCCATACTCCATATCCATAGCCTCCAGGAACGTGGTTTAGCCGGGCTCAGTGAGGTCCTACAAGATTTTTTCTTGGATTAGAAATTGATTAAACATGACACTGATAAAATCCTTGTGCTGCACGGTCTAACGCTGGCGCGAAGACAGAACGAAAACTTGTTCCAGCTTGATTCTGAAGTCCTGGCTAGACTTCATTGAACGCAGGGCGAGGAGCGTGGCGAGCAGACATTAGGAAACTCTATTTCTATATAAAAGACAAATAGATAAAACATACTCCCGAAGTTCTGGTACATGGTGCCTGAGGTCCTCTGCACTGGCAAGGAGACGTGTCAGGGAGAGAACAATCAGGGAGAGAATTCACTGAGAATGCTACTATGTTCCTCATTCGCATTTGAGCGGTAATAATAATCCCACGTTTAATCCCAAACAAGCGGGAAACGCGGGATTCGGTTCTTAGTGGAGCGCTAATCAGGGGCCTTGGCGTTAACACAATTCCTTGCCTAATGTTTAATTGCGGGACATGATTGTCTAATTTGTCAGGAAACATGCGACTTTTCTTATTGTGTGGGATTGGGTGTTAGCCTGACAGGAAACGCGGGATTTATTTTTGTTTCGCGGGAGACGTGCAGTAGAAGAACAGAGGAGTTACTGGATTACAGTAGGTGCGCAATTACCCGGGTAGCGGCTGATTATAAATATCATAAATACCCTGCAGTGTTAAAGTGGGATATATATTGTCGCTGCATGGTATTCATGATCGTCCGCAGTTGAGGGCCATTTGCTTTCATGCATGCACAATCTATTGTTATTCAGTAACTCCCATTCTCAGTGAATTCGCTCCCTGAGTTCTTTTTTTTCTGTAGCTTGCTGCTGCTGCTGCTGCTACTGTATTTTTCTACAGATCACCCTATATTTAATGAAAATCAAGTAAAAATTACGAACATGTGGTGACTGCGTTCGTTTAAAAGCGAGCTGTTTAGCCGAATTCGATTCTGGCGGAGGTTTTTGTGCTTTCCATGAACTATTGAAACTTGAATAGTCTGATATGAGCCATTTCAGCTACGAAAAGATTTCTTTCGTAATAAAAACGGCAATCTTTATTTCGAAACCAAAATTCACAAACAAGATACACAATATATCGATGATTAACTTTCTTACATTAAAAAATTCGTTCACAAAAATCAATTGTAATTGTCCATTATAGCGAAATACCGGCCGCTTTTTGAAACACACATCGAGAAGACCGCAGCATTCTTATGCGGCTTATGCAAATGAACATAAATTGGAATAAAAAATCGAGCTAAATTCGAGCAACTTTGCGTAAATACGTAAGAATCAGTTGTCCACGATGCGTTTCAAAAACGATATTTCGCTTTAAGAGTTTGTATGTCTCCAGTGATTATTTCCATTAGTATCCACCCAGATTTGTCCATGTTGGACAGGATGCACCTAGAAAGGACACAAATATAAGCCTCTATTTTTTAACGGTTTCTTAGTGAATTTTCAAACTTTGGGATACGAAATCATACGGATATTCTTAGTTACGGTGAGAGCTTGGCTCGACGTCTATACAGGAAACAAACTTTGAAATGGTGCATTCGATGTTCACAATAGACATGAAGTTCAAATAGAAGCAACGAGCACCCGAAGGCTCCCTTACAAGCGTGTAATAATTAGATCTTTGCGTTTTTGCTTAAAATCTACGAATTCATCTACCTGATTGTCGTATCCGACCACTACACTGTTATCGAACGGCTGTGGGTAACAACTGCAAATGAGTCCGCATTTGCCCGGGTTGCCACCTTAAATGAAAACGTAATTATGTACGGAGAATGTCATTGTCAGCTACATCTTGCCTACGGTGGAAACTGGAAACATGTAAATCACATACATTCCTCAGGGTGCATGTTTTGTACTTCGACGTAAAAATAGAATAAGTTCGCTCCATCAATGTATCTCCCTCTTCCCCTTCCTTTCTCTCTCTCTCTCCTCCTCTCTCTCTCCCTCTCTCTTTCCTCTCTCTCCTCTTCCCCTATTTCTCTCGCTGCCTCTCTTTTCTTTTTTTTTTTTTTTTTTTTTTTTTTTTTTTTTTTTTTTTTTTTTCTCTCCCTTTCTCTTCTGTCTATTCTCTCTCCTCCTCTCCCTCTCTCGTCAATCGCCTTCTACGCCCTCTGCCAAAAATTATATGTAGACAGATCCCGCTCCATGCGGATTAAATGGCAGAAAATTTCCCGGATGAATCATTGTAAATCCGCAAGAATTGGCAATGTGGTGAATGGCCTGGCTCACTAAAACGAATCGACTCAAGTTCGATTTATTACTGTTTTTTTCCATTTCAACGTCCACATGGAACTTCACCTTCTCCAACTATGTGGATAAAAAGCGTCTAGAATGTTGAGCTAGTTTTAAGGGTATTCTAATTGGTACGACAGACGCCTATGGGTTTAGAATACCTACCAGAAACGTTTGCCTTTTCAAAGGTTGCCGTTAGGTTAGTGAGATGTGTTCTATCACAGTCTACCATAACCCAGATCGTATGGTGACCGCCGTTGGCTACATGGGTTGATTTCCGGCCCATATTAGTCGATGCCTAGCCTTCTGTAAAATGGCCGTTTCTAATACAAAATGACAAAAGGTACAAATTCTGAGAAAGAAGCAGCTACGGTCTTTGTATACAAATAAAAATTAGTAGGTATAAGAATGGTAAAGGAGAATCTCAAAAGGTATCGGGATAGCTAAGAGGCTAAGATAGCGGTTGATATTCCTGTGAACCTGTTGGTTCTTGAAGCCACTGATTTGTTGTTGATTACCTTGTTCATTTATATAGTGACAAGCGATTCCGGGCACAAACAGAAAACCGGATAATTTTGAGTCACACCGCAAATTGTTCAAACTAACGCTCTTTTCGTTGCGCAAAGACTGTCACTTACCGCTTACCGCTGCTATTTCGTAACATTTCGTAATCAAGTTAGATTTTGATATATCGCTACCTTGTTGAGCGAGAATAAAGATCAGGTTGAGTTACTTATTGTTAGGTCAGGCTATTTTGTAATCAAGGTCAATGAATAATCACAAATTAGTCGACAGCCAAATGCAGGCCCCCATCAGTGTTACTTAATTTCTAATTGGAATAATGTTTATTACGGTTAATTTTCGACATGACGACACCGACATAGCACTATAACTTCTGGGTTTTTTAAACGTGCGATGTCCTGCAGCCCAGCCGCATTCTTATGTATTTATGCTAATGTTGAGTGAGCTCGAAATGGGCTTGTTTTTAAAACAGGACCAAAAACAGGATGTTCAACCGCTTTAAGCTTGCGCAATTAAAAGGAGCATCATGTTGAGACCAAGTGAATCATTTGTTATTGTACCAACATAAGCATCATTCCTATTTGCGTGCGAAACAGTAAAACGCCCACAAGACCACTCGACATAACACACGATGGCGAAAGTTTGTCTCAAAACGAGTGGTGTATTCATTTGTTTATTAGGCCGCAACCATTTTTTTTTTGCAAAGCCTTCATTGCCTCTTTGACAAACTGTAATGATGAAATTTCAAGTTTTTACCGCGAATTCAATTTAACTGTCAATTGTTGCCTTTTTTCACAAAACAAGAACTATTTTTTGTCCGTTCAGATGCACACAACCCATGTAGCCAATGGCGGTCCCCATACAATTTGGGTTATGGTGGATTGCGACAAATTGTACATCAGCGAAAGGACCGAGTCCTTCGAAGGCGCCAACGTGAGAGGTTGGCTTTTCGCCTTGGTATACATAGACCAGGGTTCCGTGGCTAGGAATTTATCCAGCATGAACATTTATTTTAAAAAATCTTATGAGGAATAGGACTCAACCCAGCCCTCGTTTATAGTATCAAGTATCTTCGAAAACGACCGAGTTCACACATTACTTCAAACATTTTCCTAAATCATATTTGTTCAAAAACATGCCATATATTGCTCTTTTGTTCAAGGAGGTGAGCGAGCCGTACGGGATGTTACCAATACCTGTGGATTCACCAAGATCACCTCGGGGAACTTTCTCCCCTTTAACCCAGATGAAAAGGGAGCCAAGTCGGTGTACCTTTCCATTTTCTGGCAAGAGGAGGGAGAACGTGAGTTTATGCCAGGGAGAAATATGGAGATAGAGTGCGGGAGAGAGAGAGAGAGAGAGAGAGAGAGAGAGTAAGAGCAAGTCCAATAATAAATGTAATCACTATAAAAGGACATATTATTTAAGAAGAAACTCCCGGAAAACTCGGCACTATCTGTAGTTGTTATCCTCTCCATTTCGATCAGAGCGTAGTTGTTGGAAACGACAATCAGGTACGCAAACTTATGTTCTTATGTATTTTTATGCAAAACAAGTGTTTGTTTGTCCTTTTGTTCATTCATTTTATCATGACCCCATCAGCTAGTTCGTATTTTATTTGCAATGACATTTTTATTCGTTTCAGATTCACTCCGTTGAATATGGACGGATCTGGGTAGATACTGACGGACATGACCACTCCAAGAGGACAACCGCGATACCTCATTGATTTGTACATGTTTTAATAAAAAATAAACCATTTACTCGTATGTTGACTTCATCATGAAATTCATGGATGAGCGGCAAGTGCACATAACTATAGCGCGCGAGCTGGAATCGTGAACTGGACATTTCACGAACACTTGGCGTGCACACAGCACAACTTATACCTATACTAATGTCGGGCGATTATCTCACGGACCCGCCTTTCTTTGCCAGCTCACCCGGCTAACTTTCCCGTTTTTCTTCGCTAATGATTCTTTCCTGAATTTCGCTTTGGTGCTTCCCCTTGTACCGCGAATAAACAGAATTTTGAGTCACATGGCAAATTGGTAAAATTGTTGCTGTTTTTGTTGCGCATCGACTAATTCGTAAGCTTTCGTAACCAAGGCACAATGGGGTTTCAATTCAATTTGTGGCAAAGCTTCCCGATTTTGCTTACAAGTATATGGTGTACTGTACATAAATGCTGATGGATCTTTGGAAGCAGTTTTTAGACACCCGTGACCAAATTCAAAATTCATGGAACACCAAACACAGAAACTCGGTAGCTTTACTCCTGCAATTGATGTTGTTGCTGTCAAACAACTTTTTTGAAAATCTGGAATATTTCATCCACTTTTCCATTTGTTTGCAGAACAGCCTCATACGCACACAGTACACAAACATCAAACACAAGCCAATTATCTGTGAGCTTGCCTGCATGTCCAGAGCTAGAAAATAGCAGCAACAAAAAAATTGCACTGATTGTATGCAATAAACTTGTTCTCATGTTTCGCAGATTCTTTTGTTTATTAGTAACTTCCTAAGAAACTGGTATTATAGTTTATAGATTTGTCTCCTTCTTTGTGGGGCAGGTACAGTATCCAGTGTTGTAGACTGTGTCAGTAATGTGCTCATTTTTGAGCACTGCATACTCCTCCATAGCCCCCAGGAACGTAGTTTAGCCGGTGTCAGTTAGGTCCTACAAGATTTTTTTTTTTGGATTAGAAATTGATTAAACATGACACTGATGAAATTCTTGTCTGACGCTGGCGCGAGGACAGAGCGAAAACTTGTTCCAGCTTGAACCTGAAGTCCTGGCGACAGTACAGTGAAGGCTGGGCGAAGAGCGTGGCGAGCAGACATTGGGAAACTCTATTTGGATATAAACGACAAATAGATAAAACATACGCCCGAACTTCTGGTACGTGGTCCCCGAAGTCCTCTGCACTGACAAGGAGACGCGTTTCATCGACGGCGAACTCGCTGTCTGAAGTAATAATATAACATTTTACTCTGTGTTGGCTTTTGTGCGCACCTCCCTGATGTAATAAATTATTACTTCAAAAAATCGGAATTAACTGCAACAAGCCATTAACGGCCGGAGACCAGGCAAATGTTGATAGAGAGAGTGTGGAGCCATACATAAACACTTCAGTCTTATGGATGCAAACCTGTGACTTCGACTATCTTTACGGCGGGGTTTCCAGTTCAGGAGCATTAGTAGTAGCATCAGCATCCTGCTGACGATATCTGCAAGGAATGTTTCTTACGAATGGAGCTAAGTTATTGTAGAGACAAGACAACTACCGCAGAAACATGTGATTACTGATACATCTGCTAGGGCACACGGCCTTGGAACGGTATATTGTAAAGTGCAAATGAAACATAAAAGCGTGAGGATAATGAGCATCAAAATAAATAATTACAACGGAGCAAATATGTGCCCAAATCGAAATGGAGTTTATCGGAATCGTTGGAGAAATGCCAGAGTTATATGTTTGTATTACGATTCCATATAGTGAGGGAGTTTAGTCACCACAACTTTAGGTCGAATGACGTCTGAGGACCGTAGTTGGCTTAAACTTTCGTCAAGATAAGTAATTGTTTATGCATGTCATGATTGTGTGCCGGAATAAGAACATAAGAAACATATATAATTATGGAATGTAATAATAAAACTAGCTACCTTTTTGTTAAGGGTACAGGAATCCACGGTAGTCAGAATGATATTTTAGAGAAATGGATGGCTTTTAAGAAATGTACCTACACACTCACAAAAAATATATCCTCACAAGAGCCGCAAACAAACAAAAGCGGCACAAAAAATTGGTCACATTTCAAAATGTTTGCGTAATATAAAGAGGAGCATAGATGTGTCACCGTTGTACGAACATCACCATCTTTTCAATTTGTTCCCATCACATGATGGATTCATGAAGTGATAACATTATTGAATCTTATCAAAGTAAAGTAAAAAAAATGATCAGGTTGATGTGCCCATTGCGCACCATCATAGTTGTGCGAATAATAATCTAACTATCCAACAACAAAAAGGTCCACGCCCAGAAATAAAAGATCAAATGTAATTCAAACACAAAAATTGCTCATAAAATATTTATTTGAAAATCAAAAGCATGCATGCACGAACAATATACACAAGAACTATGCATTGAATTGATAAAATTATGCAATCACAGATATGGAAGTCTCATAGATATAGTTTAAAGGGATAGTAAAACAGAAGGGTCAGCTTGAGTAGAGGTCCAATAATTTATGGCTTGGTCTCCTTTTTGGCAGGGCAGGTGCAGAAACCAGTGTTGCAGGCCAGACCGAGGCACTCATTCTTGGAGCACTCCTTGATGTTACAGAAGTCCTTCATAGCGTCCAGGAAAGTGGGGTAGCCCTGCTCAGCGAGGGCCTGCAAAATATTTATTAAGATTAAAATTAAAATTAAACTCATGGAACTTGAATGGTGGGCGGCGATACTCTGGCGAGGAAATCGCGAAAACATGGATATCTATGTGTGGACGAATATCATAACTAGACAGGACCAGCTCGCAAGGCTCCACAGCAAACTAGCGAGAAAATGAGTCTGGCAATAGCGACACTTGGTTAAGGGTCAAACGCGCCCATATGACATTGGAACCACCAAGGACGTTTCAACTACTAAATTCACATAGAAGTACAAAAACATACTCCAAGGCAGTTGCACATTCCCGATGTTCCGTTGCAGGCTCCCTGAAGACCTCCGCATTGAGAATCAGTATCACATCTCCAGAAGTTGATGCAGGCATTGCAGTTGCATCTGAATAGATATAAGTTTAAAGGAGGGTAGAAGAAGATCACTAGTACAGAGCTGAGAAAAGAAGGTCTCATTTCCAGTCAAAGTACGCCGGAAAACATGTCGATCCGGTATTCATCGGATTGCAGCATACTGTACGACGTGATTGTGATTATACTGTAGTGGTATCGATCGAGAGCATAAAGTACATTATATCGATTGATCAAGTACCCACCGTCCGGGCCACACTCCGAGGCAGGTTCCCCCATTGCAATCATCATTGGAATGGCACTTGGACATGGCCAGACAGTCCTTTCCATCGACAGTCGGCTCCTCGTCTTCGACGGCCTTCTCGGTGGGGCTCGCAGCAGGAGTCGCCGCTTCGGTGGAGGTAGGAGCAGTAGTAGCAGCATCAGCATCCTCACGACGGTATCTGCAATAACACAAATGATTGAAAGCCTTTAACACCCCAACACTTTGCTTATTCATAACGAGAAAGTGTTGAGATAGCATTCAGTATTGCACTAATTAGACAATAAACTAAGACACGTAGATCAAAAACAAATAGATACGTTGATTAGGGCAACGGAGTTGACCGTATCAGAAATTAGCTAAACTTGTAGATCAAAAAGATGTAGATCAAAAGTCACCTCTTGAGAAGATGAGCATCCATGCCGTCCTCCATCATCTCCCACATATGAAGACCAGAACCCTCAGCAATCATCTGTCTGGCCTCCTCTCTATCGTAAAGCGAAGGACTGGCCATACCAAGGGCCGCCAGGGCGAAGATCGACAGAACGCGCATATTCTCTAACTGAAAGCAAATCAATTAAAAAATGTCAGATATAAAGTTCCTAAAGATTTGTTACAGTATCCAAAACGAGATAGAACAACTTTTAGAGAACAACTTTTCGGAGAATTAAGATTACTTCTGTAATCGTATGCAACAACGAGTATCCCTCTCACACGCGGAGTGTGTGTATCTGCTTTACTCTAATACCGATTGCCCTTATTTTATCCGCGGTTATGCTGTGAACTTATATGCCCCTTGTTTGATGGCCTTGGTAGTTGTCACAGCATTACACCCTAATCATAATTGTTTTGTAACCACTAAAATACAACTTATTCTTCCTTTACTTTAGAGAAGGCGGAATTTCATCGGACCCTGGATCCGAATTCTACGGCGATATTCATTTTTACAATGAATTTGTAAGTATTATTGTACTACGTAGGAGACAAAACCGCATAGGCATTGAATAAAACAGTAGTCCGCTGAAAAGAATTATTGCTTTTCAACTTATAAGCACTTCTCACCATTTTCGAAATGTAACTTGTTGTTGTCATTTTTACAGAATGACAATTAAAAATTTTCAATGACAATTAAAATTTGCCTCATTTTCAGGTCAATTTGTGGAGCGACAAAAACTACAAGACGCCGCGATGCGCCACCGAATATGGAGTGCAGAGCTTCCCCTCAAAGTATGTTTACATTGTTGTTTCAATATTCTAAACCATTAAAGCGAAATACCAGCCGGTTTTTGAAACACATCGAGTAGACCAGCATTCGTATGCATCTTATGCAAATGAACATAAATTAGAATAAAAAATCGAGCTAGATTCGAACAAATTTGCATAAAAATTCAGTTGTCCACGATGTGTTTCAAAAACCGGCCGGTATTTCGCTTTAAAAGTACTTTCATAGTTATCCTAACTTTGTCATAACGCAGGTCAACCGTGCTGAACCAGCTGAATGCTACTGACTATGGATACATGTCGGAGGGGTGGAGCCATAGGCAACATCACCCTGGGGGATTGGAGAATAATCTCGCCATGATTTTCTCACATTTTCCTGTAAGTTTTTTCTTTTATTGGTTTCCTAAAATCCCTTGAGCTGGGTAACCGACACGCGTGTAAATAAAACTGCTCGGGTACGCCTTGTTTGTTCGACAGTTTTTTCCAATTTTCATTTCAAATATCATAGAATGCGTTTCATAAAAATAGGTCCAATTCCGTCGTCCTCCGTCCATCCGGAGTACGTATTAGCTTCTCCAAAAAGTGAGCTTGGGTGTGGATAGTATATGTTGCATGACATCCTTATTGGACGGGGCGTACTTCAACTTTACGTATCTCACATTTTCAGATCCCAAAAGAGTGCGCTACGAATAGTAACAAGAATCAGTTGGACCGACAATGTTCATTTCTAAAATCGCCCAAATTTATGGAACGTTTCTCGTATTATTCACAAGCACACCAAGCAATCGCTTATAAAGTGCAGACGGAGCATTACCGACGGTAGGTGGCGAGTTACCACAGGCAAGCACAAAGCATGTGGCAATCCAACATTCGTTTCAAAAACCGGATGTTATATCGCTGTAAGTGTTGTCTTCAGGTTCATGAACCAGTACGATTCGGCTGGCAGGGGCAACACAATGTGTGCCCTATATTGGCAGCTAAACGATGTCTGGGCAGCTCCCACGTGGGCATCCATTGACTACGATCTAAGGTTAAAGTTTGTGATTTAAAAATAAACAAAGTGTTATAAATGCAAGCGATAAGGTGAAGAGGGGAGAGAGCAGGCAGAGATACAGTACTCGTGAAGAAATCCAAGATAATAGCATACAGCTGGGCATTCCCAAATTCAAAACATTTCGCGTTTGTAAATCGCGGAATACTTTATCTTGGTAATAAATGCAAGGTAATTCAGGTGGAAGCTCGCTCACTACGAGGCTCGCCGCTTTTTCCAGCCGATTCATACCATTTTGGTACATTTTTTCTTTATGTACCAATACCACAAACCCAAAGAATACAAATACAGTATCATAATACATGTAATTTATATTCAAGAACTTTTTAATAATATGTTTCAGCACTTATCCAGTGGTTCGATGGAGACGACAGTAGTCAATGATCTACCAAAACCGGCAATTGGTACTGTTCAACTATCCGTTTACACGTGGGACAATGGTCTGAGCCCGGTGTATTCTGCTACCACCAACGTTACCGTACCGCCGAGCTCTGCGCAGCCGGTCACCTTTGACTTCCTGGCATCGCACAGGTATTTGTTTGTTATTCGCCTAGCAATGCCCTAACCGATAGAGTGAATATAGTGAAACCAATGCTCATTTCAGAGAGAAAATATCCACTCAACTTGAAGATTTTGTATTTGTTGGAAGGTTTTTCAACGGGAATGGTAGCCAAGTGGGCCACGGAGTGTGGTCATTCCGGACAAATTGTTTAAGGTTCTTCAATTTTTTAATATGAATTATTCAACGCTGCAGTGTATCCGTCCACACCACAGAAGTTCGACCATTTTCTTTGGGGAGGGAAGAGGAACTCCAGTTTTTGCTTTTTAGAGCTGTTTTCACAGTAATGTTTCTGCCATAAGAAAGTTGTCCTCAGTGGTATTTGATACTTTTTCCTTTTCAAAAGGGATGAAGTGCGTCACTTAGCATTATTTTTCTTAAAGGGAGAGGCCCACGAGAAAAAAGTTTTCCTCAGTTAACTTGCACAGAATGTCCGGAATTTCAGAAATATTACTGTGAAAACCGTATTTCTTTATGCCTAGAGCTCGCAGAGATATTCCCCGGCAAACAGTTCGGCCAGGTACCGTAGTCAGCAACGGCAAAATACGTTTTTACGGCTTATCTCGGTTCATTAGCATTCTTTCTCTACACAATAATTTTTACACCAATGAATAACATTCCTACAATTATAAAAACGCGTTTCCAATAATGTAGTGCCCTAAAAACGCAAAAATTGATTCTGACTACGGTACCTGGCCGAACTATTTACCGGGGAATAACTCCGTGAGTTCTAGGTGCAAAGAAATGCGGTTTTTACAGCAATATTTCTAAAATTCCGGACATTCTGTGCAAGTAAATTAAGGACAACTTTTTTCTCATGGGCCTCTCCCTTTAAGTATATGAGTGCTTATTGTTTTAATGTTTAAGTGCCTCAAAGAGATAAATGCCTTCAGCAAAATTATCTTTTTACTATCTTACAAAACTTCTCAGGTGAATCTCGACCAATGTGGCGACGTGCAAATCAAATCAGTGGAAAAAATCTCGGATTTGGAGTATAGCGTACTGATCGAAACTACAGGAATTAGTCCGTTGACTTGGATCAATATCAACAAGCCATTCACTGGTTTCTTCTGGGATAATGCGTTCACGATGGTTGAAAAGACCAAGAAGGTCCGTGTTATTTTACAATTACGTTCTTCTTCTATTGTACATAGCACTAAGCTAAGAGAGTCAGAAAAGTGAATGGAAGAGCCACTTGAAGATAACTAGCATATTGTGAATGTTGGTACAGCTTTTCACATTGCAAGACGGATATATACACCTAAATTGTGTAGTTCCACATCGATAGATCTCAAACTATTGGAAATTAAAGCGAAATGCTAGCCTCTTTGGAAAATTTGCATGCAATAAGCAAATCCTATGTATTCTATGCTAATTTTGTACGATCGTCCACGGCAATCGTACAAAATTAGCATAGGATACATAGGATTTGCTCATCATATGCAAATTTTCCAAAGGGGCTAGCATTTCGCTTTAAGGTATGTAGTATTTGATGATAACTTGAAAGTGTTTCCAGATTACTCTCAAATTGACAAAACCGCTCGCCCTCGCAACGACCGACATCACTGTATGCAATCTGAAGAACTGCGGAAACGGAGTCCCATTTCTTTGAACAAAAAGGAGCTGCGGAGATGGAGCATAACTTAACGAATGAAATAGATTGTGCATTTTTAGTTGAAACACTAAGAAAACGTTCACACATACAAGTTAGAAGGAGAACCACGACGTGCACAGACAGAGAGATGACAGTATACGTAAACGTAATGACATATGCCATTTGAAGACCTATCAATCGGCTAACGCCGCCTGAGGGCCTGAGCTGATTGTGAGACAACTTTCCATTATTTCAACATACGTAACAATATATGATATTGGAGTGGAGATATTCAACATACGTTCCAATTTATTGGAGTGGAGATGTTCTATATACGTTTCATTCCATAGGACTGGAATGAAGCATAGAAGTGGAATCTCACTACAGCAAAAAATCTCAACAGTCACGATATTTTTCCAAGTTTTATTTGGGAGTTTCACAGAGAATTCACAGTTGTCCACGATGCGTTTCAAAAACCAACCATTATATCGCTTTAAAGGATCGCAGGCACTACAAATTCGTATTTTTATTCGTATTCATTAAATATTCAAATATGTGAAGAAAACTACGATTCCAGCACCAAAGTACGGCAAAACGAACTCAGGGAGAGAAATCCCTGTGTATGAGTTCTACTAGTATACCGTAGTTTATAATTGCCCGTATAGAGTTTCATAAGAAATACCCTGCAGTGATAAGCCACGCGCCAGGTGTAACACTACAGGCTGTTCACTCTCCAAGTACCCCTGGAAAAACCCATTTGCATTGATTTCTCTCCCTGAGTTCGCTTTTATGTGGCTTTTTACTGGCTGCATATTGTTTTATAAATCTTCTAGCATCTAATAAAAATCGAATAAAAAAGTTGAATTTGAAGTGACTGCCTTCCTTTAAGAGTTTGTATGTCTCCAGTGATTTTTTCCATTAGTATCCACCCAGATTTGTCCATATTGGACAGGATGAACCTAGAAAGGACACAAATATAAGCCTCTATTTTTTAACGGTTTCTTAGTGAATTTTCAAACTTTGGGATACGAAATCATACGGATATTCTTAGTTACGGTGAGAGCTTGGCTCGACGTGTATACAGGAAACAACTTTGAAATGGTGCATTCGATGTTCACAATAGACATGAAGTTCAAATAGAAGCAACGAGCACCCGAAGGCTCCCTTACAAGCGTTTAATAATTGGAGCTTTGCGTTTTTCCTTAAAGGGAGAGGCCCACGAGAAAAAAGTCTTCCTCAATTTACTTGCACAGCATGTCCGGAATTTCAGAAATATTGCTGTGAAAACCGCATTTCTTTACGCTCAGAACTCGCAAAGTTATTTCCCAGCAAAGTGTTCGGCCAGGTACCGTAGTCAGATTCAATTTTTGCTCTTTTAGGCACTACAGTATTTGAAACGCTTAGTTATAATCGTTGGAATGTTCTCCATTCGTTAACAATTATTATGTAGAGAAAGAATACAAATGGACGGATATAAACCGTACAAACTTTATCCTTTCTGACTACGGTAACTGGCCGAACTGTTTGCCGTGGAATAACTCTGCGAGTTCTAGGCTTTGAGAAATGCGGTTTTCAGAGTAATATTTCTGAAATTCCGGACATTCTGTGCAAGTAAATCTAGAACGACTTTTTTCTCGTGGGCCTCTCCCTTTAATAATCTATAAAACCATCTACCTGATTGTCGTATCCGACCACTACGCTGTTATCGAACGGCTGTGGATAACAACTGCAGATGAGGCCGCATTTGCCCGGGTTGCCACCTTAAATGAAAATGTAATTATGTACTGAGAATGTCATTGTCAGCTACATCTTGCCTACGGTGGAAACTGGAAACATGTAAATCACATACATTCCTCAGGGTGCATGTTTTGTTCTTCGACGTAAAAATAGAATAAGTTCGCTCCATCAATGTATCTCCCTCTTCCCCTTCCTTTCTCTCTCTCCCTCCCTCTCTCTCTCCCTCTCTCTTTCTCTCTCTCCGCTCTCCCTCTATTTCTCTCGCTCTCTCTCTTTCTTTTCTTTCTCTCTCTTACCTCTCTCTTCTCTCTCTCTCTCGCTCCCTCTTCTTCTCTCTTCTCTCTCTCCCTCTCTCCATCTAAACTCACCTTCTACGCCCTCCTGCCAGAAAATTGATATGTAGACAGATCCCGCTCCATGCGGATTAAATGGCAGAAAATTTCCCGGGTGAATCATTGTAAATCCGCAAGAATTGGCAATGTGGTGAATGGCCTGGCTCACTAAAACGAATCGACTCAAGTTCGATTTATTACTGTTTTTTTCCATTTCAACGTCCACATGGAACTTCACCTTCTCCAACTATGTGGATAAAAAGCGCCTAGAATGTTGAGCTAGTTTTAAGGGTATTCTAATTGGTACGACAGACGACTATGGCCTATGGCTGTCTTTTTCTAAATTGAGAGTTTAGAAATGGAACCTACCAGAAACGTTTGCCTTTTCAAAGGTTGCCGTTAGGTTAGTGAGATGTGTTCTATCACAGTCTACCATAACCCAGATCGTATGGTGACCGCCGTTGGCTACATGGGTTGATTTCCGGCCCATATTAGTCGATGCCTAGCCTTCTGTAAAATGGCCGTTTCTCGAGAATACAAAATGGACAAAAGGTACAAATTCTGAGAAAGAAGCAGCTACGGTCTTTGTATACAAATAAAAATTAGTAGGTATAAGAATGGTAAAGGAGAATCTCAAAAGGTATCGGGATAGCTAAGAGGCTAAGATAGCGGTTGATATTCCTGTGAACTTGTTGGTTCTTGAGAAGCCACTGATTTGTTGTTGATTACCTTGTTCATTTATATAGTGACAAGCGATTCCGGGCACAAACAGAAAACCGGATAATTTTGAGTCACACCGCAAATTGTTCAAACTAACGCTCTTTTCGTTGCGCAAAGACTGTCACTTACCGCTTACCGCTGCTATTTCGTAACATTTCGTAATCAAGTTAGATTTTGATATATCGCTACCTTGTTGAGCGAGAATAAAGATCAGGTTGAGTTACTTATTGTTAGGTCAGGCTATTTTGTAATCAAGGTCAATGAATAATCACAAATTAGTCGACAGCCAAATTGCAGGCCCCCATCAGTGTTACTTAATTTCTAATTGGAATAATGTTTATTACGGTTAATTTTCGACATGACGACACCGACATAGCACTATAACTTCTGGGTTTTTTAAACGAGCGATGTCCAGCCGCATTCTTAAGTATTTATGCTAATGTTAAGTGAGCTCGAATTGGGCTTGATTTTAAAACAGGATCAAAAACAGGATGTTCAACCGCTTTAAGCTTGCGCAATTAAAATGAGCATCATGTTGAGACCAAGTGAATCATTTGTTATTGTACCAACATAAGCATCATTCCTATTTGCTTGCGAAACAGTAAAACGCCCACAAGACCACTCGACATAACACACGATGGCGAAAGTTTGTCTCAAAACGAGTCTACGAGTGTAGCATTTGTTTATTAGGCCGCAGACCTTTTTTTTTTTTGCAAAGCCTTCATTGCCTCTTTGACAAACTGTAATGATGAAATTTGAAGTTTTTACCGCGAATTCAATTTAACTGTCAATTGTTGCCTTTTTTCACAAAACAAGAACTATTTTTTGTCCGTTCAGATGCACACAACCCATGTAGCCAATGGCGGTCCCCATACAATTTGGGTTATGGTGGATTGCGACAAATTGTACATCAGCGAAAGGACCGAGTCCTTCGAAGGCGCCAACGTGAGAGGTTGGCTTTTCGCCTTGGTATACATAGACCAGGGTTCCGTGGCTAGGAATTTATCCAGCATGAACATTTATTTTAAAAAAAATCTTATGAGGAACTCGACTCAACCCAGCCCTCGTTTATAGTATCAAGTATCTTCGAAAACGACCGAGTTCACACATTACTTCAAACATTTTCCTAAATCATATTTGTTCAAAAACATGCCATATATTGCTCTTTTGTTCAAGGAGGTGAGCGAGCCGTACGGGATGTTACCAATACCTGTGGATTCACCAAGATCACCTCGGGGAACTTTCTCCCCTTTAACCCAGATGAAAAGGGAGCCAAGTCGGTGTACCTTTCCATTTTCTGGCAAGAGGAGGGAGAACGTGAGTTTATGCCAAGAGAGTGAGTGAAATATGGAGATAGAGTGAGAGGAGAGAGAGAGAGAGAGAGAGAGAGAGAGAGAGAGAGCAAGTCCAATAATAAATGTAATCACTATAAAAGGACATATTATTTAAGAAGAAACTCCCGGAAAACTCGGCACTATCTGTAGTTGTTATCCTCTCCATTTCGATCAGAGCGTAGTTGTTGGAAACGACAATCAGGTACGCAAACTTATGTTCTTATGTATTTTTATGCAAAACAAGAGTTTGTTTGTTCTTTTGTTCATTATTTTATCATGACCCTATTAGCTAGTTCGTATTTTATTTGCAATGACATTTTTATTCGTTTCAGATTCACTCCGTTGAATATGGACGGATCTGGGTAGATACTGACGGACATGACCACTCCAAGAGGACAACCGCGATACCTCATTGATTTGTACATGTTTTAATAAAAAATAAACCATTTACTCGTATGTTGACTTCATCATGAAATTCATGGATGAGCGGCAAGTGCACATAACTATAGCGCGCGAGCTGGAATCGTGAACTGGACATTTCACGAACACTTGGCGTGCACACAGCACAACTTATACCTATACTAATGTCGGGCGATTATCTCACGGACCCGCCTTTTTTGCCAGCTCACCCGGCTAACTTTCCCGTTTTTCTTCGCTAATGATTCTTTCCTGAATTTCGCTTTGGTGCTTCCCCTTGTACCGCGAATAAACAGAAACGCGGAAAATTTTGAGTCACAGCACAAATTGGTAAAATTGTTGCTGTTTTTGTTGCGCATCGACTAATTCGTAAGCTTTCGTAACCAAGGCATAATGGGGTTTCAATTCAATGTGTGGCAAAGCTTCCCGACTTTGCTTCCAAGTATATGGTAAAAAGAGTGGAGTGTACTGTACAATAAATGGTACATGATGGATTTTGGAAGCAGTTTTTCGGATACCCGTGTAATCAAATTCAAAATTTGTGGAACGCGAAAAACCCAGAAACTGGGTTGCTTCATTCCTGCAATTGCTGTTGTTTGACAGAAATTTTTTTTTGGAATACTGGAATATGTAATCCACTTTTCCATTTGGTTGCAGACAGCCTCAAACGCCCACAGTACACAAACTATTTTCCCAAAGCAATTAGTCTGTGAGCTTGCCTGCATGCCCAGAGCTCGAAAATAGCAGCAACAAAAAAATTGAACTGATTGTATGCAATAAACTTGTTCTCATGTTTCGCAGATTCTTTTGTTTATTAGTAACTTCCTAAGAAAGTGGTATTATAGTTTATAGATTTGTCTCCTTCTTTGTGGGGCAGGTACAGTATCCAGTGTTGTAGACTGTGTCAGTAATGTGCTCATTTTTGAGCACTGCATACTCCTCCATAGCCCCCAGGAACGTAGTTTAGCCGGGCTCATTGAGCTCCTACAAGATTTTTTGGATTAAATTGATTAAACATGACACTGATGAAATGCTTGTGCTGCACAGTCTGAAGCTGTTGGGAAGGCAGAACGAAAACGTGTTCCAGCTTTATCCTGAAGTCCTGCGGAGACTTCAGTGGACGCTGGGCCACGAGCGTGACGAGAAGACATTAGGAAACTCTATTTCGATATAAACAACAATAGAAAAACATACGCCCGAAGTTCTGATACGTGGTCCTTGAAGTCCTCTGCACTCGCAAGGAGACGCGTTTCATCGACGGCGAACTCGTCGTCTGAAGTAATAATATAACATTTAACTCTGTGTTGGCTTTTGTGCGCACCTCCCTGATGTAATAGATTATTACTCGTTAAGCTTCAAAAAATCGGAATTAACTGCAACAAGCCATTAACGGCCGGAGACCAGGCAAATGATTGATAGAGAGAGACCATAGCCATACATAAATACTTCAGCCTCATGTATGCAAACCTTTGACTTCGAATATCTTTACGACGGGGTTTCCAGTTCAGGAGCATTAGTAGTAGCATCAGCATCCTGGTGGAGATATCTGCAAGGAATGTTTCTTACGAATGGAACTAAGTTACTGTAGAGACAAGACAACTACCGCAGAAACATGTGATTACTGATACATCTGCTAGGGCACACGGCCTTGGAACGGAATATTGTAAACTGCAAATGAAACATAAAAGCGTGAGAATAATGAGCATCAAAACAAATAATTACAACGGAGCAAATATGTGCCCAAATCGAAATGGAGCTTATCGGAATCGTTGGAGAAATGCCAGAGTTATATGTTTGTATTAAGATTCCATAGTGAGGGAGTTTAGTCACCATAACTTAGGTCGCATGACGTCTGAGGCTGAGGACCGTAGTTGGCATAAATTTCCGTCAAGTTAAGTAATTGTTTATGCATGTCCTGATTTTGTGCCTGAATAAGAAAATAAGAAACATATATAATTATGGGATATAATAATGAAACTAGATACCTTTTTGTTAAGGGTACAGGAATCCACGGTAGTCAGAATGATATTTTAGAGTAAAGGATGGCTTTTAAGAAATATACCTAGACACTCAGAAAAAAAATATCCTCACAAGAGCCGCGAGCAAACAGAAAAGCGGCACAAAAAATTGGTCACATTTCAAAATGTTTGCGTAATATAAAGAGGAGCAGATGTGTCACCGTTGTACGAACATCACCATCTTTTCAATTTCTTCGCATCATTCGTTGGATTCATGAAGTGATAACATTATTGAATCTTATCAAAGTAAAGTAAAAAAAATGGTCAGCTTGATGTGTCCATTGCGCACAATCATAGTTGCGCATACTGTCCAACCACAATCCAACCACAAAAAGAGCTCCACGCCCAGGAGTAAAAGATCAAATGTAATTCAAACACAAAAATTGCTCATAAAATATTTATTTCAAAATCAAAAGCATGCATGCGCGAACAATATACACAAGAACTATGCATTGAATTGGTAAAATTATGCAATCACAGATATGGAAGTCTCATAGTTATAGTTTAAAGTGAAAGTAAAACAAAAGGGTCAGCTTGAGTAGAGGTCCTATAATTTATGGCTTGGTCTGCTTCTTGGCAGGGCAGGTGCAGAAACCAGTGTTGCAGGCCAGACCGAGACATTCATTCTTGGAGCACTCCTTGATGTTACAGAAGTCCTTCATAGCGTCCAGGAAGGTGGGGTAGCCGTTCTCAGCGAGGGCCTGCAAAATATTTATCAAGATTAAAATACACTTAAACCGTGTAATCCTGGTAAACTAATGGAACTTGAATGGTGGGCGGCGATGCTCTGGCAAGGAAATCGCGAAAACATGGATATCTATGTTGGACGGATATCATAACTAGACAGGACCAGCTCGCAAGGCTCGACAGCAAACTAGCTAGAACAACGGCTAGTTAAAGGTCAAAGGCGTTCGTGTGACATTGGAACCACTAAGGGCGTTTCAACTACTACATTCACATATAAAAAAGTACAAAAACATACTCCAAGGCAGTTGCACATTCCCGAAGTACCGTTGCAGGCTCCCTGCAGTCCTCCGCATTGAGAATCAGTATCACATCTCCAGAAGTTGATGCAGGCATTGCAGTTGCAGCTAAATTAATAGAAGTTTAAAGGGAGAGGCCCATAGAAGAAGATCACTAGTACAGAGCTGAGAAAAGAAGGTCTCATTTCCAATATAACATAAGTCAAAGTACGCAGGAAAACATGCTGAACGAGTATTCATCAAATTGCAGAGCATACTGTATGGGAGTTGATCACGTTCATGCATACTGTAGCGGGTACATGGATACCGATCGAGAGCATAAAGTCATAAAAGACGATATCGATTGATCAAGTACCCACCGTCCGGGCCACACTCCGAGGCAGGTTCCCCCATTGCAATCATCATTGGAATGACACTTGGACATGGCCAGACAGTCCTTCCCATCGACAGTCGGCTCCTTGTCTTCGACGGCCTTCTCGGTGGGGCTCGCAGCAGGAGTAGCCGCTTCGGTGGAGGTAGGAACAGTTGTAGCAGCATCAGCATCCTCACGACGGTATCTGCAATAACACAAATGATTGACAGCATTTAAAATAACCCCACTCAAACACTTTGCTGATTCATAAGAGAGTGTTGAGCCAGCATTCAGTATTGCACTAATTAGACAATAGATTAGGATGCGAAGACAAACCGAAATGTTAATTAACACAAGAAATCGTAATGGCGAACCGGTAGATCAAAGATGACAGTATCATGGAGTTAGCTCAACTTGTAGATCAAAAAGATGTAGATCAAAAGTCACCTCTTGAGAAGATGTGCATCCATGCCGTCCTCCATCATCTCCCACATATGAAGACCAGAACCCTCAGCAATCATCTGTCTGGCCTCCTCCCTATCGTAAAGAGAAGGACTGGCCATACCGAGGGCCACCAGGGCGATGATCGACAGGACGCGCATATTCTCTAACTGAAACCAAATAAAATTAAAAACAAGTCAAATATAACGTTCCTAAAGATTCATTACAGTATCCAAAAAGATAATACAGGAACCATAAACGTGAAGGAACAATTAGGAAAGACATCAAAAAAGGTTCACTGTAAAATTCATTACAGTAACCAACATGGACAACTTATAAACTTGACCATCAAGGTTCAAGTATGAAGAAACAAATAGAAGGACAGGTTCGAATATAGTTTCAGGAGGAGAAGAAGGCTGTGTCAATAAAAATGGGTCCTCCACTGTGCTTTGCTCTTATATACACCCAAATTCGCGCGCAACTTTCCCGCGCATGTCCAATTACTGGCAATTGTATGCCGTGTTTACAATTGCCTGATGATCAGTGAAGTGATCATATAATTAGGCTACAAACTACATTGATCAAGTTCGCTCAAACAATAGTAGAAAGACTATAGCAACTCGGAATAATTCCACAAGCGTCAGAATCTATGAATACTAAGTCCCGTCGGATAACTTTTCCATTTCTCGTAATAAGGTACCACGTCCAGCTAAATTCCTATGCTAACACTTCTAAATGCCTCTCCTTTTTGTTTTTTTAAATTACACACAAAATACAAAAAAAAACAAAAAACAAAAAAAAAAAAAAGTCAAATTCGTAAAAATTTATTAATACTAAGTCCCGTCGGATAACTTTTCCATTTCTCGTAATAAGGTACCACGTCCAGCTAAATTCCTATGCTAAAGTCTTCCATAATTCCCACGTAACACTTCGATGCCTCTCCTTTTGAATTTACCCACAACATACAAAATTTGACAAACAAAACGCAAAAGTCAAATTCGTAAAAATTTATTAAAATCACAGTGAACTCATTTATATTTACATGCGGTTTTACAATTTAAATCGACTATGTGAAGAAAATAGTACATCAAGCTATGGTACAAACAATAATAGATATACTAAAAGCCAAAAAAATCTACCTTTACCTGTAAAACAATATGCAGCTCATTGCAAAATAAGAAATTGGAAACGGCGGAGAACTAATGATACGAGAAAAACACTATTTTCACAAATAAACTTGTGTAGCACTTTACAACGACTGAGGAAAGACGATTATTATTATAGATACGATACTAAAATATCCCAAAACATTCACAGATACATTATAAGGCGTACAAAGTCACAAAGACAGAGTAAACTTGACAACAAAGAAAATATAAATAAAAGAGAAAACACCGGGATAACGCAAAATAAAAACAGATTGTATGTCCAATGGACATAGTTAAGTTTCATCAGATTCATCACACCCACCAACACACTTAGGAATAGGAACACACGATACAAATAACAATAACATAAAGCATGGTGATTTTGTGACTACCTACAAACATACAAACTACTGATAACGCGAAAACAAATCAATAGAAAAAATGGAACAGTACAAAGGCGAAAAAAAAGATTGTAAATTGTAAACCCCAAATCATATACTCAGTTACATCAACGAATAATAGAATAATTTAAAAAAATCACGAAATATACACAAACGTGTTGATATCTTCTGGCGACCGTTCAATGTATTTATTCTCGATTAACCATTCAATCTGCCATTTGATCAATTGACGTGAAGGGACGAACATACATCTGAAAATAAGAAGTCAACGAGATCTTTATTTCCAAGTGTGCGCCGAAAAAATAAGGTAGAATTTTAGCTTTTTTCAGAAATTCTACTCGGAAAAGCTATTGTATAGGTGTGCGATGTGCGGCCGAATTCGATGGTCGGGTCTCTCTCGCTCTCTCTCTCTCTCTCTCTCTCTCTCTCTCTCTCTCTCTCTCTCTCGGAGGATACCACCGAAAGCTTCGAGTGTTACGAAGAGCTCAAAACATTATTTTAGTAAACTCACTTCAATTGATCCACCAATTCATTGTGTAACTGCCACGACGTCAATTTCTTTCGCATTTTCAATACCTAGAAACAATAGCCATTTCCAGTTTTATACTGAAGCTAACAAAACGAGCAAGGGAAAAAAAATACACCACTCAACTCACAAAAGGTAAGTAATCGCTATTCATTAGCCACACGTCTTAATGCATGTAGAAGGAAAGAACTACATATTCAATAAAAGTAAGAAATTATTATAATTATTATTATAAAAGTAAGAATTCGGACTCGTCAGTTGTAATGTATGCACACAAAGTATAACTATACTACAGTACTCATCAATGGTAATAATTAGGAGAATTTAGCTTCCTATGTCACGAAGAACTACAGTACTCCCAGAGAAATTGCTCAGTCTCCCTACCGCTTGCTCACCTTGACAATTGCCTCCTGTACCCTGAGTACCCTGAGTGCCACAATATCCTCATGTTCAGTGGAAGCACTCGCATCCAAACTCAACTGGAGACGACCGATCAAGTTGACACGACCTCGTTGTTGTATACGGCCGTTCTGAAAGAAAGTTCACTGTCAAATGGACCCTGGGCCTGGACACCCGGACATCGTCAAGGTAATCAATGTAACCAGTAACCAGCCATGGAAAACATTTCAGACAGTCCGTGACACATACAGTTCAGTTCAATGTGTCAAGTAAAATCCGTGCAAATTCTATTCTGAAACTAGACCTAAACACTATAACGAAACCAAGACACTTACCTTAACCATGTGAAATTTAGTGTTTAATCTGAATTTTGTTGAATCGGTGAATTCCTTTGGGTTCGGAGTTCCATGACCATCCCATTCCAGTATTTGGGTCTTCATTTTTGGGAACGAGGATAACGACTGAATAGGAAACTATTGCTTGATGGAATATAAATAACAGAAGCAACAATAGCAATAAAAGTATAATACGTACGACATCTTTACTAAAGATGTATCTTTTCATTGTTATTGTTTCGACTTTCGATAATTCCATGCTCGACAACCTAATGGACTAAACTAACTACCCATTATTCCCTTTAAAGATTATAACAAAGAATACTGCGAATACTGTACGACAACACATAAAACAACTACAAGAAATGTTGAAAACAGCAAAAACGAAAAGCAAAGTGCAAACATACATAAAGTGTCCGTGACAGTTCAGTGTCTGGTAATTCAGTTGCCAAGCGGAGCGTTTCAAATGATATCGTCTCATCCGGCCTTTCCAGCCAACATAACAAAACGGCGAGCTGAAACAATAGAAAGAAACATGATACAACTCAAAGATGTTGCGATAGTTGATGACAAACGTACACAGAAAGGGTTAAAGTGGAAAAACTCTTTCAAATAATAATAAAAAACTAGACTAAACATCAAATCCTTATATTTCAACAGCTTTTTTCCTCATCCCAAAGAGCAAGAAAAGGAAAAAGGAATGGATCAAATTAACTCACTTGAAATGTTGTTACTTCGAGGTCAAATCGTCCGTTGTCCGAATTGAACACAACCTACAAAAGGCTAGTGAATAAATTATAAAGGACTTAAAGAATAAGAAAGAACCTTCTCGTTGGTCGAATAGGCAAGCAAATACAAAAAAAAATACAAAAAAAATATATAATGAAAATGAAGTACGAGTTTCAAAAGTAACCCACCGTTCCATTACTCCAGTGATGTATCCACTGCAATTTCCGTCCGCTGTGTTGTTTCTTATAGAACTCCTCCACCTAAACTGAACAGTTGTGTAAACCGAACAAGTACGCCACATTGTCGGATGCCAGTGAAACACAAAATGTTTCATCGCAATTAATAAAAGATGAATTGAACATTTGATGTGTTTATTTTTGCTCCTGACGTCCTCCTGCTCGACTAATCGAAATATTGGTCAGCTAACCGAATGTACTTAGCATAAAAAACCGAAGTCTGGACGGAAACAAGCACAGAACCAAATTCCACAACGACCATAATAGACTAGAGACAGAATGAGGAGATAGTATTGCAATGGCTTGGATACATTTCCTATTCTATTCAGATTCGTCATTCGCCGCAAGCAAAGGTATAAAATAAAAAGCCTACCGCAGGCAGGAAGTCCTCCAATTGTCTGGGAAGGCTCATTCTCACAGAATCCGCCGCCCCGCCTCCACGACCCCACGCACCAGCATTCAGGATCTTGATGCTGAGCAAATCTGGAAAAACCAAGATGAATAAAAAAAAAGAATTTAAAATACGAAACCTAGAACTAATAAACATACCTATAATATGTTTTCAAAAAATAGCCCATAACCACCACTATTGTAACGAAACCGAATAAAACTAGTAAAAGACCGGGTAAGAAAGAGAGGAACCACAGCCACAAAGCATACACGGTACATCACACAGATAGTGAAATACCAGAAGATAGGAGATACATATAGGCATAAACAAATGTATATGAATCTCACCTCCAATATTCGAGTTCTGATTCTGAATATAACCGTGGAATTGCTTGTTCAAATCATCATTCAGTTCAATGTCTTGTAACATCCGGAACAGTTTATTAACATGTTCGGCAGGCATACCACACTCCTGAAATGGTGGTTATATTTGTTCGAACAATACTTTAGATATACACCCGTAACCCTTAATCTACTAATAAATGTTACAAGACATCGAACTGAATACCATAGAAAATCCAATATATTAAGCTAATCTCTAATCTATACTAGGAACCATAGGTCAAGAAGTGGTCGAAAAAAATTTCACTGGTCCACAGTGGTGGAAGGGTACCCCAAAAAATTATGGTAAAAATGGGTAAATTTGGTGGAAGGGTGTCTAAGCCACGCCCCTTTCGACGAAAGTCACGAATTATGGGACGAATTTGTAATAAAGTGCCAAAATGGTGGAAGGGGTGGCCTCTACAGGGATCTGAAAATGTCCAATTTTGGTGGAAGGGTACGAAAATTTTCCCCACTTCTTGACCCAGGATTAATTGGACAAAGCCAACAAGCCCTCTAATCAAGTTTAGAAAATCTAGTAATAAACAAAAGAAATAAATAAATAAAAAAAAAAAAAAAAAAAAAAAAACCAAAAAACAAAAACAAACCCTGAGTTTGGTGACCAATATAACTTCCTTCTCTTGATCTGCACTCATGTCCAGTACTAATCGTCTACTCATGTGAGCCTTGTGAAATCTCATGAAAACGTCCTTGTTGTTCACGTATTTCAATACTAGCAACTGAAAAGGTGAAGAATAAAACCAACAGAGTATTTGCATTTGCAATTATAACAAGGACAAACGTTCCCTCATAGGTCATTTCAAAGTAACTTCGTTAAAATGCTCGCTGCGAACCAAAAAAGCTACTTGAAAAATTTCAGTATTTACGCATAATATGCAACATTTCGTTTTGTAAATTTTAGTACATATTACATATTACCAAGTCTTACAACTGGAAACCAACACTTTTAAACTGAAAAAGCGAACAAAATTCCGACACCCATAACATAATTTATAACCGACCAAATGATCCAGTTTCTGGTCGATTTCCTCCGACGTTAGTTTCCTACTCAACTGCGTCTTTCGCAAAAGTAAATCACAGAAGTTTGCCAATAACTCTGGACACTTGGATTCGACCGAAATACTGAAACGAAACATGTAAGGCTAACATCTAGCATTTCTAAACATATAATCCATTTCTACACTTAATGCAATATCCCAAAAACTTACCTGCATATTACATACAAAATAAGAAAACGGGGCCATTTTCGGTTTATTTAGCAAAGTAAACCGCACTGCAAGCTTGAATCAACAAAGTAAACGCGGCAGGCGGAGCCGGAGGTGGGAGCTCAAAAAACACAAATCAGAATTCCGAACTTAATCAGGAATCATGACTCGTAGTACCTCTTCTTCAACTGAACAATCTCCAGTCGGAAGATGGTCGTGTCATTGACAACGTGTCGGAATGCCTTGTCTCGTGCTGTCAGAAGACGTGCATCATCGTAGAATCCTTCTCTAAACAGGGACTAATCCAATTAAGAAGCACAAAAACAAACAAATTCTCAAGAGGGAAATTGCTGTAAACATGTAATATAAAACATTTTGAAGTATTAAAACAATTACGGAACGAGAAAGCTTATTGTTGGTTGGATAGTAATAAACTAACAAATATAAATCCGACACACAAGTCCATTTAGCATCGACTTACCTAATTAAATCGGAGAATTTCTCAAATAACGACAATAGTTGTTGAATATACTTCTCGGGGTCCTGTAAACGCATCGATTTAAACAAAAAACAAGAAACGAACAATGAACAGTTAGCAAACCTACAACCTAGAATGAATACGCACATACGCAGGCACGTGCAGAGAAAATAGAAAATAGGGAGAACGTTTTCACAGTACAATGGATTAAAATAAACTTTACTGCTTCAACTACGATCTACGCATAGACTCCAGAAAAAAATTTAAAAGACCTAAAGTAACGAACCGATACAATTGTATCCGCACAACTCTTCATATCATTTAGTGCCTCTGTCTTGATATGTTCATCGATGCATTCGATTATAGTATCAATACCAGATGGAGCCCGTTTCATCAGTCGATACAACATACGGATTTCTGAAGAAAGGGGAAATTGGAAAAGTACACGTCTACGCATCGAAACTCGAAACTTAAAAATCTCTAGTGAAAATCATTAAAAAAAACAGGAACAAACCACATACTTTCAATATCGTTCGCGCGGATAAGGTTTGGACATTCTGCCAATAACTGTTCCCCGAATTCAGTCACTAGCACCTTGACAAGAGCGTCGAACAGCTGAAACGAACGTATGGTAAGTCAGAAAGAAAGCTAACCAATGGTTCGAACGGGAACACCCGCACAACATATTTTAGCGTTCAGTAGTAAAAAATCACAGAGTAGTATTCAAGTATTCTGCATTACATAATTTTAAGTATTAACTCAAAAAAAAAACTAACAAATTGTTTCAAATAGTGTATTTGTGATCTGGACAGGCCTAAAATTAGGAGAAGCAGAGTAACGAACAACTCACCCGATGCGTGCTCTCTTCATTAGAATGCAAATATTTCTGCGCTCTTTGTTCTTCTTCGTGCAACATTCGGTCTGCATATGCCATATAATTTCCAACGCCATTCGCATCCAGGTACTGAAAGAATACTTTTTTAATTCAAAACTGTTTGTTGTTAAAAATATACATTATGGAATGGCTTAATAGAGCCGTGTCCGTATCATAAATCGACATAAACAAAGCTGAACAACTATGAAAACAACAACACACAAAAAATAAGAAACTGTAAAAAAAAGAGAGTGTCCAACCTGCGCAGCGCGTATTTTATAGTAGGAAACTGCTTCATCAATGTATGCCTTCTCAAACGTCTTTCGGTAGATATCAAGGCCGTTCTCCAGCGATTCGTGAAGGGCAACTGGAAAGTTTTCCGGATAACATATTAGGCACTAACAACAGAAAATATTAAACGTAAAGGGGCATACATCGATAAGCGGCTCTGGCTCAGCTCTCAAAGTAGGACCGGTAATTTATCGATATGTTTCGCAGCATAAATATTTAATATTTATTGAATGTTGAATTAATATATTAAATAATTATTGTATTATAAATATGAATTGCCGTACAGTTCTGAGGCTGTATTCACCAACACGCATGGAGCCCTCCCTGGCCTCCCCAGGGAGCTAGAGAGTGCGAGAACAGAAAGAGATTCAGAGCGCCCGTACTAGGGAGGGCTCCCTGCGTGTTGGTGAATACGCCTCTGATGGGTGTTGCGAAAAGTGGAATACAATAAGAAACCAAAATGCACAAAAGCAGTTGGGCAGTTCGAGCTAGATTGTTGCTTGTTGCCCTGTGCTTATGTGCCACACCTGCATACGGAATATTGTACCGCGCACTATCACACCCACACGAGTTACACAAAAAATGTTTACGCGGAAATATATAATATCATAAATATATGAAAAAACAACCTACCGTAACTCTGGCGCACTCCAATGACCTGTTGATCGTCGACCATTTCCCCATTTCTCTCCAGTTCAATCAATTTCATTGCAGAATGGAGGAGTCTTTCGTCCACCTTATCGAAGATTCGATTGTTCCACGTGGAAAGCATCGTCTGAATTACGCAAACTTAATTCAACTTCAATATTTGAGAAAAACCACACGCAAATATAAAGGTAAGGTACCAAAGTGAGAAGATCTACTACGATAAAAACACGGTTTACGTTACCATTACGGAACCGCTAGCACACGAAATAATTCCAGTACAAGACTCATCAACTTCCAAAGGTTTCTAATCGGGAAGATAGAATAAATCATTCAATTTTTTATGTTTAATTTACAATGTTCGCAATGCCAGATGCCAGGTGTGTAAGCGCAATGGGCTAAGGCTAAGAGTAAGCATAATGTATTCTTGTTTATTGAAAAGCAAAATGTGCGCATAACAATAGAAATGGATGGTGACGTCAGCAACTGTATATTCTGTTCTGCTAAATACTTACCTCCCTGACATTAGTCGGTTGTCCTCCTGTTCCATCAGGCATATCCCTCAGACGTTTTCCCGACAGAGCTCCCGATGAGACACCACTTCGGTTCTGCGACTCAATAGGCTAAACAAACATAAAAACAAACAAACTAGATAAAAAAAAAAGTAAATGAACGTGGAGAAATATAAATAAACCAACTACTCCAAACTGAAGGTTAAAAAAAAGGTTAAAGCTAAATACCGGCCGGTTTTTGAAACGCATCGTCGACAACTAATTCTAACGTATTTATGCTAAGTTACTCGAATATAGCTCGATTTTTATTCTAATTGATGTTCATTTGCATAAGCTGCATAAGAATGATGGTGTACCAGATGCGTTTCAAAAACCGACCAGTATTTCGTTTTAAGGTTAGGAGACGCCAAATGGCGAACTGTGGGAATTCGTATAGTTTCAGGATGTTCAGGAATACGCTTTCAGCTCTTCCAACGTTAAACCGGAATACAACACGAAAAATAGCAAACCTTAAACGGTTCAGGCAGAATTGCAGCCTGGGTGAAGTACTTGGTCCATTCAGTGATATATGTTTTCAGAAATGAAAAATCATCACCGCCTTCCAGGTTTATACGCTGAAAAGACCATTGATAAACAGCGAAATTGCGAACAACGGAAACTATTCGATCATGTTCTCGTTTGCTGAAATGCAAATGTTTCTAAGCAAAACTGAAGCTAGGCGCAAAATGGCAACAAATAGAGAAGAACTCGGCTTCTATGTATCCCTTACTTTGGCTAGTTTCTAGTTTTAAGGAAACTGGAGCGGCAGCGTACACTCCTGAGGCCATATCCACCACTCCGACTGGAGCGGACAGCTTACGGGGAATTCCCCATGGGGAATTGAGTGGTGAATACGGCCTCAGAACACTTGCGTAAACTTGCGTTTTCCTAACAAAACAACGCACTGCTAATCGTTAGTAAATAAAACACCACAAGCACTCACCCGTTCAGCTTCTGTAACATATTTCTGAATATCTCCTGAAAGAGCGTCCCGGATCCGGTCTGCACCATCCAGGTCCCATGAATTGATGTTATAAATCGACATGAACAGATCATGCCAGTCTCGCGGAGATACAAACTAAAGTACCTTCTTACAATTTGATTTGGAAATATGCATAATTGTCGTCATGTGAGTGAGTTTTATTGTTTGACATCCCCCGGATGGGATGGCAAGGAGAGAAAACACTTATAAACGATAAACCTTACCTTAGACAAACGCCCATGAACAAAGCTGGTAAAAGTCACCTTTTGGTACAGCAGACTTAAAATGGTTGCGTGTGCCTTGGACCATTCCTGGTTGAACACTTCGCCTTGGGAGGATTCCTTAACAACAAACAATTGTTAGACAGTCTCCATTTTCAGTCGAGTTAAATGACACATGGAATAATTAGGGGATTAATGCAAAATACAATAAAAAATAAAGCCGTCCCACCGTGGAGAATCTACTCATTTAGTTCAACCAATTCCACGATTTAATATAAACAAAGTCTAGCCAAGTTTGCACTAAAGAAAGTTCACAAGAAGTGAACAAGTTTGGTCCACAGTTCTAAACAAATAAATTGTACCTGAAAAAATGCGAATTTGTCCTGAAGCATAACTCCTCCAAAAAACCTCAGTCTCGTCAGACAGGTGTTCTCACTGGAAATACTTACCACTGTAGTAACCAAGCACCGACAAAAATGTAAGCCGCGCAACAATGAAAGAAAACGTGCCCAAATAGTGAAGACATCAAATATAATTCTAGACTATAGACAACAACATCAAATTATTGATTTTTCTGACCTTTATTTTGGTTCCAATAAAAAATCGTTCGTAGAAGACATGCCGGCAGCGAAGCATCGCTCTGGTCTCTGGTCCCTAGAACACGATAGTAATAAAGTCTTGTCTTACTATTTTAAAAGGGGTAAAAGAGCGAGTATCATTCGTCAAAAATGACACCACGTGCCCGAATACGGAAATAAACACTAAAAACAGCTTTAAATGAAAAAACAACGACGACAACACTAACAAAACAAATAAGGAAGACTCTGTTGATGCATATTGCAATAGAAATACCGAAAAAAAATGCATAATGCATGCAAAGTGCGTGCACGGCTACAGTAGGCAGTCTCACAGCGATCACCCTGAAAATCAATTTGGCGCGAAATTCAAATAAATTATTTTTCGGGCAGGAGATCGCGCCTCAGAACTTGATGGCATTTAAACCTGAAATATATAATTTGCTCCTTGTTTTAAAAAACAAGCCTGGTACCGTTCCCATCCTCTCAATGGGTATCCGTTAAAATGAGGAACTTCAGCGTATGACAAGGAATAAGCGTAATTAGAAATGGAACACAAATTTTAAAACAAAATAATTGAAATGAAAACCATCAAAATTTGTGGTTCAAAAGATTTTATGCAATTTGCACGCTAAACAACGCCAAAATTGCAAATGCCGCACAATTACCGCGAACATTTATTTTTTAAATGTTTAAATACATACAGTAACACGCTACAGTACTCAAAATGATGTTTTTTCTGTGGAGGTGGATAAATTCCATAGTTTTCTGTCATATATCGGAATCTTCTTCTGTTCTACTTCGAATTGTATCTCCAGAAAACCTTCGTTTCTGGCGATTTTACCTGCGAGTTGTTGCTACAACAAAGACAGGCTCAAAGAATAAGACAACCATTTATTCCGAATTAAAAAAAGCAAAATCAAATGTATAAACCTCTTACAAGCACCTCTAAACTACATATAAACCAATGTTCAAGTAATTTTGTGAATGCGAACAAAAATGGTTCAAAAATGGTTGCCGTGGACGATCGCGCAAAATTAGCATAGGATACATAGGATTTGCTTATCAATGGTAAGCATTTCGCTTTAACTGTTTTGTTGATTACGTCTATTTTGTGACATAAATCACGTAAATCAATCCAATGGCTGGCTTACAGAAAATATATACTCACTGAAAAAACTTTATCACGAAATGTTTGACGTATATAACGGAAAATGGCAAGGTGATGTGTATAAATGGAAAGGTGTTTATTGTAAATGTGACATGTACATTATTTTTCCAATGTAAAATTCAGTAAAGTAGTATACATAAATAGGATCATACATAAGAAAAATAAAAGGGCGTAACAAGGGTGGATGTCTAAGGGCTCGCGGAGTGCTCCAGATATGCATATATGTCATATATGTAAAATTCCAGGTAGCGTTTCCGCGTGCGCTACATGCGCGCTGTTGGTCATTTCACTATTTTATCCGTTGGTCCTTATTTGCTGAAGTCGAAAAACGAGCTATCAACTGGGGCATGTCTCAATCGGTAGGGGACCATTCGAAACGATCCTGTACTTCCGAAGCAACGCTTTCTCTTTGTTTGTGGAGGATTCATCGAGGTTACTGGATAATAATTGTTATTCCTCGGACACTCAATGGACTGATGATCAACACAGAGACTCAATCCACAACTGCCACATTGCGGAGCAGACTAAATAAACGGAATGAAATTAGAAGGAAATATTATTCAGCTACTAATTTATATTTTGGTAGCACAACTCGAAGGTCACACTCACAAAATGCAATCATTGAACTATGGAGATAGGCTCGGGCGCTGCTCAATAGTCGACTTTCTCTACATCTACATTGTATCGTAGGAACTAGGAACCATACATTTACACATTTTGCAAAAATTATTGATTTTTACAGTATCTTCTTTTTTTCGTTTGATCAATGTAGGGAGTTGTAAATTGTTAATAATCGACAATATATACCTTTCGGCAATCGATAACGTAACAAATCGTTCCGGATGCAGAATTAGAAGGAAACGAATGTGTTTTCTTTGGATTACATTTCATCCCATCCGGATTTTCTGTCGCACACGCAAATAGTGCGGCTGAAGTAATTGGACAAGATATCTGCAAATGAAATTATACATTTTGATAGAGTAATAAGGAAATTTTATGGCATAGTCACATAATCACCAAAAATATGAAATCTACCGTCTTGAACACATTGTGTATTGTCTGAAAATCTGATGTTCTTGTTCTAATATGATATGCTATAAGGGTATGAAGGTTCATGACACACTGTTAGAAAAATCTGCTCACCTTTTTATGCAATTCAAGTTTAAACAAATGTTCGAGGCCAAATCCGCCCAATATACTGATCAAGTTAATAACAGATAATGATGACGAACTGATCCTAGAAAATGTCATATTCCACACAGGAAGTAAAACAATCTATAAATTTCTCGTATAGTGCGCTTGAGCTCTCACTAAATGGAGTAATAAATATAAGATTAACCTGTGCTGTAAACAAGCGATTAACATTTCTGCCGCTTCTTCTACTGTGGGAGTGTCTGTGAGAATTCCGATCTCTGAAGAAAACTAGGAATTTTATTAATTTACCATATTGCTCAATTTCTATGGCAGCAAGTCCTTTCAGCACATTAGAACTAATCACAACCAATCTTGTTGCGTGTATAAGGCTCACTCGATTGTAACTGAAACTTCCAAAGAGGCTATTTATGTTTTATAATTTATAAAGAAAACTTAATTTCGTACCCAAGTATTTCATACATCTTCTTCGTACTGCCATCACATCCAATTTATCAGATAGACGAATCATTTGTGCGCAATTTTTCGCTGAAAAAATTTCCTTTTTTTTACATATTTTATTCCAAAACTGGCTTGTCGGGAAAGATGAGCTTTCTAGGAGATACTACAGTTTTAAAAACTGAAATTAGTATCATTCAAAACTCGCGGAGTTATCCCTCGAACACACGATCAACTGCCTTCACACATAGTAATTGCTTTTTGTTTTACTATAAATGGTTATTGGCTTGGGCATGTAACTTTATTGACAACTTTATTTAACTGTTCCGCGTCCCTCGAATCGGCGAGCTCAGTTTAGAACATAAACTGAGCCAAACCAACCATTAATCTCCTGTCTATCGTCATTGGGTGATGCTCCAACAACGAGTAGTAATTCTTTGATGCTATCAAATGATTCATCCTAGAAGGGCATGTTTTTTTTATTGGAAAATTTCCGTCCGCATGTCGCATCTGATTGTGTCATCATCTCCGACTGCGGTCCACTTTTCTTGAGCGTACCACACATAGCATTAAACCTTTCTATGGCCTGCGCACCGATGATGATGAATTTCGTTCGCTCTTCTCTACTCCGGCAATCATTCCACTTTATCAACTGCTCAGAAATTGTGTACTCTCAAAAATCTTCTCCATGGCAAACCATATCATCTTATCAGTTTAGATGTCAGTGAATTAAGCACTTGGGCCCACCATAATATGCAATTACCACATCAAATTGTATAGTGGCTATTTGATGGAAATACACCAAAAGCGTACCTTCAGTTCGGCATCCTGGGTCTTCGCCTCCTCAAAATTTCCAAAGAAAAGAGATTCAAAAAACGGGGAAATTTCCCCCAGGAAATGTGGATTCACGTAGACACTTTTACCTAAACACACAAAAAGTTAGTTGTCTATAGAAATTGAGCAGTGACGCATAATATGACAATAAATATGAATAGGATGAATATTTGTTAGGTTAGGGTTAGGGTACCAAGCGGATGGATCAGCAAGATGAGAAATGAAAAGCCTTTTTGTCTTTTTTCACCTAGTATCCGACCGAATATTCCCCTCATGGCTCTTCAGTTCCTTGTTCTGTTTGTTTGTATAAATATAAGTATACGTCTCCTTTATGTCTTCTCTGGCTTTACATTTACATATAAAAATAAACCTCCCAATGTAACTTGGATTATTTCTTACCTTCCACGGTCAATTTCGCGCTTCTGAATTTTGATGGAGAAAAGAAAAAACTGCAATCCGAGCATTGAATAGATGAAGAGCCTTGCAGGCAATCTTCCGACATTCTCTTTTCAACTAAATCAGAATATAATTTACGTTTTATCAATACATGTTTTCACTTTTCAAGCTTAATGTAATGTGGATTGCCACAATAACCAGATAACAAAAGCTAATTATGAATTCACGAAAACGAAACAAACAGGCCACATAAATGAAAGCGAATAAATTTAATAGCGGAGTTTTTGGTAATATCTCACATTATCAATTACCAGTCGGCTCACGCCGCCTACGACGACTTACTCTTACATGGAAATATGATTGGTTTAGCATGGGCATACATAATATATACAAAGCTTCAAACGTATCATAAGAAATTCACATAATAGGAAACAATTGCATATGCATACTTAGATATTGAGCTGCGAAACTCTTTTTATACCCGAACACGAAATTTGCATTTCGTAACGCACATCAGTATGCAAATTAGGCTACAGTTACTCTTTTATATATCAACCAGTCGGCTACCGCCGCCTGAGGCGTCTTTCCAATATTCGCTGATGGTCGCTATGTTTCACTGGGCTATATCTATAAGTAGAAGCAACTATTTCTCGCAAGAATAATTTCCTGGGGATAGAACTTAGTTTTGGTTCGCCCATTTTAGGACGTTGACTATATTCCTCCTAAATTGCCTGTAAATCGTGTGACTAATATAGCGTCCAAAAAATTTCCAAAACCGAAAAGCAGCGGAATAAGCGCGTGGCTGATACGCCGCAATGTTTCGCTGGGATATATAAGTTAGAAGCAAACATTTACATGAAGGAAATGGTTTTCATCTTTGTTATTTTTCCTTTTGAAACCTACCAATATCAAACACGGGGATAGACTTATTAGTTTCTGGTGACTGTATCCTCCTAAATTGTCTGCAACTGGTTCTACTCTAGGACCGCAAAAATTGCCGAAGCCTACTAAAAGCAGCTTAATATCGCGTGGCTGATACGCCGCAATGTTTCGTGGGCTATAAAAAAAAAAAAAAAAAAAAAAAAAAAAAAAAAAAAAAAAAAAAAAAAAAAAAAAAAAAAAAAAAAAAAAAAAAAAAAAAAAAACCCACCCCCACCCCCCCCCCCCCCCCCCCCAAAAAAAAAAAAAAAAAGTTAGGAAGAAACTGCAAAGAGACTACGTCTCTCATTTTCCTTTGAAACCCATACCAATATTAAACACGGGTTAGAACTTAGTTCTGTTGAATATTACTCCTAAATTGTCTGCAACTTGGGACTCATATCGAAAAATCCAAATCCTAAAAGCAGCTTATATCGCGTGGCTGATACGCCGCAATGTTTCCTGGGCTATATAAGTTATTAAGAAACATGTCTATATAAAGAGTCTCCAGTCTCTCATTTTCCTTTTGAAACCCATACCAATTGAACACGGGTTAGAACTTAGTTTCTGTTGACTATATTCCTCCTAAATTGTCTGCAACTTGCTGGACTCTACAATATCGAAAAAATTTCAAAAAAAATTAATAAGTGCCTGAATGATACGTCGCAATGTTTCGCTGGGCTATAAGTTAGAAGCAAACATTTGTCCGAAGGAAATAGTTTCGCTTTTGTTATTTTCCTTTTGAAACCTACACCAATATCAAACACGTGGGTAGAACTTAGTTTCTGTTGACTATATTTCTCCTAAATTGTCTGCAACTTGCTGGACTCTTTAAGTCTATAACCTAAAAAAAATTTGCCAAAGCCTAAAAGCAGCGGAATAAGTGACCGCATTTTATTTGAAACCTATACGAATGTAAAACATGGGATCGAACATAGTTTAGTGTGCCCTTTATATAACTGGTGAAGTATTCCTCCTAAACTGTCTGCAAATCGTTAGACTCTATAAAGCAGAAAAAATCCGAAATCCTAAAAAAATTGTAACAGATCTTTTCCTTAACTGTATTAAACTAAAGAATTCGTCGAACGTTACAGGTGATACGTGTATTATCCATACTAAAGCAAAAACTACGCAAAATTAAGAAATTCTGTTGAATGTTCTTTCGTTCGACCGAAACATCGCTCAAGATTGGACGCTCGTTTCATGGAAAATAAGGGAAATGTGCAGAGAATTACTCAATGCTTTGTTGCAAAATATGTCGACTAAATCTTTGTAAAATGAGTAAATGAAAAATTAGACTACGAAGTGATTACAAAAAAGTATTTCATAAAAAGTTGTCAAGGATTGTTATTTGGTAGTTCTTTGAGTTGTGAGTGTTCTTTGTTTCCTAAAATGAGCTGCGCGCCACCGCGCCCGAACGATACACACACATATTCCACATATGCAGCCTTTTTTGGACATTTGTGAGAGGGGCGCTCGGGAAGTGAGATGGCTCAGTGCACGGGAACGTGAACTACTGAACCAATCCTACAACCTGACGTAACGCACATCATCCAACGTACACTCAACAAAACGCACAAACAAACAACAAGCTCCCAACTTTTATATAATAAGATTATGATTATGGAACTTGCAAGTAATTTGTAATTTCTATTGAACGGACTCAAATTTCATCAATAAATTCTCAGAAATTTGACATTTCTGCAAACAAACTTTACTTGACAGGTGTTTGGAATTGCACGAAAAAAAAACTGCGAATTGACTTTCGAATGTGTATTTGAAATGTAAAGAAGATCCGGTTTAGCTTGAAGTGTAAAGGAGAATTCGAGTTAATATAGCCTATCAGCTATAGCTATAATATAGCCTATCCTATAGCTATAGCAAATATGAACAAAAATGTTTTACATTCAGAAGGAAAACGAACATTTGTAGAAGAGTATTTTGAACATAAATTCTGATCAGGCGTCTGGTGATAGTTATGTAGTTATGTACCACTTTGCAGTGTGACAAATTGATAACACTTGATAACAACGTTATGAATAAACATTGACTAAAACACGTAAATAGTTGTGTACTTATAGCGTTTACTAATTATTCATACCTCCAGTAATAATGGTTGGTTATAATAGATTGTAGGAGATATATTAGGAGTTCACCAAAAGTCTCTTTCAATATATACGTAACATATACGTAACAAAAAAAATAATTCCTAATTATTCACATATTTTTTTGCTGACAAAACATAAAAATAAAGGTCGAGAGGAAAAATGTTTTGTTCAATTTCCTATTTCAAAACTGATTGCGATATCTCATTGTTTGGGTCATTTGATGACCTGGATCAGTATTTTGCGTGACCATCAGCTGTTCATTTTCAATCAGTAAAGTTCAAAAAACAATATAAAAACAAAAATCACATTTTGTACTATGTAGTTTGTTGAATAAGCGAGGACAATGAGGTTCGAAGCATGGAATTATACGAAATCTCAAAAACGAGTCTGCGTGGGTAGTGTTTTTTCCCGCATGGCATATAACCTCACCCTTATGTTTATCTGATAACCTTGAACCCACGCATTGCTCTAGTCATTCAATTAGTCATAAGTTGATAACAATAACCATACGTGAATATATAAGTGGTATTAATTGAGTAATAATATCAATAAATATATACCTCTTTTATGTTTTTAGTTACGTCCGAATATAATATAGCTGACACTTCAATAATATTTTTTATTGAATAACCTCTCGTCACCAAGTAATGTCACAAAATATCACTGTAGATGAATAATAATAAAACAACCGGAAGCAATGATTATCACGAGGTGAATTGGTAACAAAAAGGGCAAAAATAATAGTTGAGTGAATTGGGCCAGAATAAGAAAAAGGGTAGAAAATAGGGAAAAATGCTCTAAACTTTATAATCCGGATGAATAAAATGATGTAAAACCGAGAGATCCAACGGACAAATAATGGCAAATAATAGTGAACCGTATACGTATACGTGAAAAAAGCACGGGAGGAAAATTGCTACGGAAAATTCATCCTACGAGAAAAGATCAATAATTAAAAATAATTTGCTGTTTTTGCTACGGAAAATTCATCCTACGAGAAAATATTAATATTTAATTTGTGTTTAATATATATTCGTACATAAACTGAGAAGTACTAAGAATATTTAGCACTTGCTTAAAACGTTGAGTATACCGAAATAAAACAGCACAGAAACTTTTCAGTAAAATTGATCTGGAGAAAACGACAAACCGTCCAGCTAGTGGGCATACTTCAAACTCGAAGGTTTCCTTTTAATCTTAGAATAGTTAAGTCTATTAAGGTTCTTTCTTTTTCGGTTATCCTCCTTGTTCATAAACTATCGTTGTCTCGAGGAACGACAAATGGTTTACAATCTGATCTGTCGCATGCACGAATCACGATCCCAGATCCGAGCCATCTGAAATGAAGTAAATTTTAATCAATATTTTGTCTGATAAAATATGTTAGAAGTGAAGGTGCACCCAAACATTTTCGAAGAGACAACCAGATTCCGTTTTATATTAAATGCACGAATAAAATCTGAAATCTGTGAAATACGTAATGATAACCAATAAAAAGTGCTTGTTTATAGAAGTGATGGTTCGATGATAAGTCATGTTGATGCTCTGTCCTTCCTTGTAATTGCGGTGTCTATTGTAATTTCAGTCAATGTAAATCAAATTCGAGGACCTACACCAATAAGTTCCATGTAAACGTGAAATTACTAGCAATACCCAAATATGCTTTTCCAATGAAAGGGACGAAGTAATACATAATCCAAGAGATACGGTAACGATTCAGTGGAAATGTGGTTATTAACAGTATAAGAAAAAAAATCGTGGATCTGGTTCATTAGTATAAACAAAGGATAGTTGTGGGTTACTATTCTGCGAAAATTCACTCACTCAAAAAAAAAACAAGGTTGAAACTTGAAACCATGCAGGGTGTTGAGGTGGTTGCGGACAATAAGAAATCAAACCCCTACACACTTTTACTTAGGAATTCGTTGATTATAAAGTACGGTATTTCTACAATTAGGTAAAATTAAGAATCAGACATCTATTCATACAAAGTTAAGTGCGGGTGAAGTGAATCGTTAAAAGTTAAATTAGTAAGAAATCTTCGACAGTAGGAATCTGTAAAGTTAAAATTACACTTTTCCGAAACTGTATCATTAGATTGAGGCGCAGATTCGTCATCTGAAAGTTGACGGGCAATTACATTTCCGTTTCGTTCTAAAAAAAAAAGTAAACGAATCGTCAATGTCAACGAGGTAGCGAGTCTTACGACGGCTGGAGGCTGGATCACACACCCAAAAAATTGCGTTGAACCGATTCTACAGGATCAGAGGCCCACAAAAAAAATTAACTGAATTTTCTAGTGGAAGTGCGAATGTTGCGTATTTTTATGTTTATCTTTTTACATAAGCAATTTCAGAAAATCTTTTCATCCAGTGGATTCGCGGATCAATTCGCGCGGATCCCGTGGACCAATTCGCAAATGACTGCGTTGACGAAATGCACTTTGAAAGAGACAATTATAACAATGAAAACATCAAACATCACAAATAATAAAAACACTCAACCAGGAACATAGAAAGTATTACAAAGGGATTCATTGTTATGAACAAAAAAGGTAGGAAACGAAAAGAGCGTTGCAAAGTTCAGTTCAGGCAAAAACAGGTTTGTGAGTTTGAACTGAACTCTCCAATGCGAAGAAATTAAAAAAGTAACTAAAATTACCCATGTAAAATTGGAAAAAGTGACGTTGTTCTTGTGGTGGAGGGCTGCTGTGAGAATTAACATAAGTCAATGTGCTGATGTTTTTATCCGTTCATTTTCTACGAACGACATTGTGGAGAAAAAAACATTGCAAACGAACCGTTCTTAGTAGGTTTACCTCGACCCTCGACCTAACAATTTATGTCTTACCATTACCAACGTAATGGCAAAACTCACCAAAGTTCACTTATGAAACATCAGCAGTAATACTGATTTCCCAAAACGTTAATAATTTCAATCAATAGTAGGGAATGCTGTCCATCATTGCCACCACTGGTCTGACTGACGGCAGAACGTAAAATGAATGAATGAATAAAGAAAAAAGTCTATGAAATACCTTTCTTCTTCTTCGTAGTCGACTTTTGGCCGTGCCCTGGAGCAACATCCCCTTCCAGAGCATTCATTTGAAGATATTAACAAGTAGGCGGCTGCTATTGCAAAGATAAGAGCCAATCCAAAAAGACATGATGCCATCATATGGACATAACATGCAAGGCCGATCCTGCTCTGAAATAAATAAAGAATAATCAATAAGAATTCAAGGAGTTTTTTTTTGGAGACGACAACCAACTCCGCGTAGTCGCGGCTAGCATTGAGGAAGGTTGTGCGTGAGTCGTTGAAGTTGGCGCAGATGTGGCCTAATTGCGGCGCGCAAATAGCGCTCACCTTCAACAAGTGCGTCACAGGCGTACCAATGGCGACGGAAGAGTAAGCCCGCTGCGCGGACGCTTGAAACGCTGCTTCGCACTACTGTTACATTTCTAAATTTGGCTATTTATGTTTTATATCGTAATACTTACTTTTACATGACTGTTTGGTATGACATCTTTGGGTTCGACTCTCATGGCAGCGAAGCCAAAAATCACATCAGCGAGGACGGAACATGCGGCTGAATACACAATAACATAATATGCATCCTCAAGTAAACAACATGTTTCATTGCCTACCAGCCTACCAATAAACAATTATAGACATAAAAAATAGTAATCCAATTAAATGAATGCGATTACATACATGTGTTTTTCACATTGCTATTTGGACTACGTTTTTCTACACATGTATTTCTCATGGTCTTTTTATCTTTTGGTAGGTAATCATTCAAGGTGTTTACGAACAGGATAAACACTGTAGGTTGTAAATTGTGGATCATATACTGATAATAAAAAGGTTAAAAGGTTAAGGTTAGGCTCATCTTCGCAAGAGATCTGGACTCCGCGCAGGTCCCGTGCCTGAAATACACGGTCCGGCCTGGTCTGGGTTCTTGGTTTTTTGATTTAAATAATGTCAGATGATAATAAAAACAAAGAAACAGAACTCACTTGTCATAAACATGGCCACCACATAAAGTAATGAATTTGGCGGAAAACAAGGCGAGCAAATCCCAATTAGTGAACCGATTAAGGCGAATAATAAGGTGAAAACACCGAAGAAGATCACTGCCTTGTGTTGAGCTAAAGAAGGAATTGCATTACTGTTTTTAACTGCTTTGAAATCGCTCCCCCACGTTCTCTCTCTGTCTCTCTCTCTCTGTCTCTCTCTGTCTCTCTGTCTCTCTCTGTCTCTCTTTCTCTCTCTTTCTCTCTCCCTCTCTCTCTCTCTCTCTCTCTCTCTGTCCTACACGGCTACTCGAATATTTATAATTTAACATAAAGAAACGAGAACTTACGCTGAAACCTATGCAGTAGCAACTCCTGTGATGAAATGTCGCCACTTTCGATTGCTTTTCGTATCTGTTCCTGGAAAGGGGAAAACGAACGTATTATGTTCCACAGTTAGTGCTGAATAGTTTATATCCGAATATCTTTTATCTTTTTAGGATTTTCAAAAAAATGTCGAAAAATGTCTTTCACTAGGGATTTTCAAAAAAATGTCGAACCAATAAACGCGTATAAAGTAGGGCGACAATTTGTAGGAAAGCCTAAAGGGTTAAAGTTTTTCCTAACCTGTGCAGTGGGGTCAAATTTGTAAATGCATCTCTCTCCTCTCGGGTTGTCCACTTCATCCAAAGGAATCAGAATTGGAGATGGGAGCATGCAATCCCACCAGAGACCGTGGTGATGGGTCACATCAAGGTCGGACAACTCGGAAACCTACAATAATACAGATAGTTTAGTGAACTTATCAAATGGCCACTCTAAGGCTAAGGCAACGTGCTTTGTAACAGATCATGCTTTTTTACATCAAGTAGAATTGTATAATTATGCAAATTAAAAAATTATGGGTATCATTAAATAAAAAAGGTTTTTTTTTATGGTTTTTGTTTGCGCTCTAACAGTCAGGTACACGTAAAAAATGACTTGGACACGAGCCATGCTGAGATATAGGCAATGTGCTCAAACATAAGAATAAGCCATGTTTCTGCACAGAAAACAGTTCGAGACCAATTTTAGTTTATCCCAATTGTAGATTCTACTAACCTGCCACTGTGAACTTATTAAACTGAAGGTGGTCAAAACGAGTCCAGCCAATATTAGAAACAACGAGAGGACGAGGACCAATTTATACGAGGCATAGCTCATCCTAAATGAAACAATCATAATTTGAGCACGCTGCAAATCTAAATAAGTGCCGCCCCATAACTTACCATATTAAAAAAGGTACGAAATCCAATCGGTCATCAAAAGAATTCGCGGAAAAGGAGCATGGCGGGCTTGCCGAGCAAAACAGCCTGACCGCCCGGTGGCCAATCTGCTCGGCTTACCAAACATTGAATAATTGTGTTCATTTCGTGACTTGTAAAGTAAACTTACCGGTACTTTTCATAATCGAAACTTCTATAACCACATCTACTGCATTGATGGAAGGACATTTTACGAAGATGAATTTCACGTTTTGGATGTTTTCTTTTCTTAGTAACCAGACAATGAATACACGTCCCCAAGGAAAAGCATTGTATAAAAAAACAATGTATGTCATTTTAAAGGAACAATTTGACAAGAGTCATGTAACAAAGATCTACTTGCTTCTGAACACAATTCTGCTGCATTCTACATGTCATTAATATAATGATAAAACACATTAAAGGGTCAGGCTCACAAAAAAATCAAAACGTAGTAAAGCGTAGTAAAGCGATGAAAGCAATATTGAATTATCTCACCTCCTTTACTAGATTTTAGTTACAAAACATTATATATATGTTGTAGATATAAATATAACTTACTTTTAACCGGGAATAAATGTGATAGAGGTAATAAAGGGTGCCAAAACTTGTCTGTGTCCGCTCAAGCAATAAAGTACAAATTTCCATGTGGAGTAACTGATTGAAAATGCATGGAAAACGGCAAGGTGGCCGATCAGTTTTGCATTGGAAAAGAGTGAAAAGGTAGAGTGGACAGTGACAAGGGACAACTTTCTTTCAACAATAAGGAAAAGGGTTTGGGAATATTATATGACTACCCTCACTTATATCCAGGAGCCTACATTTCAAAGTTTTTGCAAAATAACTGCATATGTTCATTTCTGCATACAGTTGCGAGTTTACACAAGAACGACGTTATATACTTGAACAGCACGAGTACGAATAACAATAACATTGATATAAAGAAATGAGTTTACAAGAGGAACCTTACTTTTTAATCAAAACCGCTGCAAATGGGTCCGCATCGGTGTCAGACAACTCTCTTCAGATTCCATAATCAATTTCATAACAATAAAGTCGTTACCTATTCTTCGGCGGTTCCTTCAAGTTGGTCATTTTGTTGTTTCTCAAATTCTCTTCCAAAGTAATCGGTGATACAATTCCCCTCGGTCCGTGCAGTCTTAGTGAGAATTGAGCTAGTTGCACTGTCAAATGTCCCAAGGCAGTTAGTTCCCTCTTAGAGGTGTTCGACCTCTCCGATCTCATGGATCTCACTGTTGAGGGCTTAGTCCTTGATCTCGAAATTCCTATTATTGAGGGTGTCTGCCTTCCGGAAGGGCATACCGATTCCGTTCCCGGTACCGTAAGTTGGGAGGTCGACGCCACTCTTACCATTCTGGTTACGGTAGCAGTTTCCTGGTCGTCAATCTTTTCCTACTGTAATAATGCAACTCATACAGACACAGACGTTCAGAATATGTTAGATGAATCACAGATTGCGTTAAAGAGTTTCTTGCTCTTTTACAACTAGCAAAGGCTCTATTAGGGTAATTTATACTCACTAAGCCGTTGCGAATATGGTAGAATAGGCAGTTACCGCGTCAATGTTGCGTATAACTGAAGTAACTATGCAACTTAATGTAAAGTAAAGTATTTCCAACGTAGTAAATGCCTTCAGTGAGATAAATAGCCTCCCAGGTCCATGAGAACACTCTTGGACCCGTCATGGATGTAATTTATTCATAACTTTCTATGAATAAGGCACTCACACGCAACTTTCTCTCACTCAAGCCTACTACGTTAGGAAGATATTTTGGTATCCTGCTCTCGGTTTATGAAAACTGGAATCAAACTCAGGATTTAAAGCTATCCCGCAAACTTTGATAATAGGTGATGGCTATGGCTATGGCCAGGATAAGCTTATGGCTAGGATAAGCTTATGGCTAGGATAAGCTTATGGCTATGGCGTATCGCTTGAAAATGCAAGAATTTTTTTTAAGAAGGCCAATGTTCACAAATGTTCACTTCAAATTATTCCACGAATACGAATGTTCTTCGATGATATTTATGATACATGTGCATTAAATAAATTAGTTAGCTAGCTAAATGCGTAAACGTCAAAAGTTTAGAGACTAATTGACAATTTGCACGATACACATTCAATGCAACTCGTTCTCGTAATGGAACTTTGGTGATTCATTTGAGCCGAGAATATAATGGAGTAAGAAAAACTAAAACTAAAAACACCCGCCAATCAATACTTCGAGCAATTTGAAACTTTTTTTTATAATCCTATTTATAATCCTATTTATCTTATTCCTAATATTTTCAGCTAGTTGTCTAATATAAATTAATTTAGTTATATTTATATACTTAGAGTCGTATAACTTATTAGACTCCTTTACATTTCGTTTTAATTTGAATGCAACTAACCGTTTAGGATACTGCCGACGTTTTGCTAAACGACGACGACGTCCGCGAGTTGACATTTTTCAGTTTTTAGGATAAATGCCCGATTTTACTCTTTAATTTTCGTTAGTTTATAATAGTATTTAGAGGAATAGTTGATAAATGGCCAATCGAATGTGGAGTGTGCTTTCCACTTAACTTGTGGTGTCACTGGAGATGGATCACACTAATTGACACCAAATTTCCCTATTTTGGAGTAAATTATTTTGGAGTTCCGGAATTGAACTAACTATTTGAGACTTATAAGGCCGTTCAAAGTTAAACGAACATTAGATAAACTTGGGAATGGACTTTCGCTTGTGTATATCAAAATAGTAAACCATAAACGAACAGATGTTAATAAGGACCCACCTGAACTAGTAGAAAATAACAACATGACGAATCTATGTTTACTTATAGTAGAAAGTTGTGGTAAGGATTCAAGCTTATATGAGAAATTTAAGTTATCTCACGTTGGAGTATTGTGGCATTTTTGCATTCAGAAGGACGCAGAAAATTGAGTTTATTTCACTATAATGTTCCGAAAAAGGACGGACAAAGGTAACAAAGAAAAGTGCAAGAATAGGAAGTCTACTACTCATATTCCATTCCTGTGTTATTCAAAGTTAATTTGACTGCCCGTATTAACTTTCACATTGTCAACTTTCGTAGTTATCTTGGCCATTTCAATGATAGCGAAACAATAGAGCATTGTACATCATTATATACTTTTATAATGTACCAGTCGGCTCACGCCGCCTGAGGCGACTTACATGGAAATATGATTGGTTTAGCATGGGCATACTTCGATATTGAGCTGCGAAACTCTTTTTATACACGAACACGAAATTTGCATTTCCGTAACGCACATCGGTATGCAAATTACGCTACAGTTACTCTTTTATATAATAAGATATCAACTAAAACTCTAATTTACCTATAACCTACCGCTCATAAGGAATATTAGAAGAAGTACAGAAGAGAGTGTAGCGGTTGGGTCTCATAGCCCAGAAAATATTGAATATTCAGGAAGATTTTGCATTCTTTTGTTTTCTTTTCCTGGGCGTTAGTCAGTAACTCAATCTAGAACCCAGTTGTGCTTTTTTCTTGTTGGTTTAATATTGGGAGAGAACGAGATGGAAGGGTTCCAGCTGGACGTTTTGTTTGGATTACACTTTGAACAATTGGATGCAAAAACATGAAAATTAAAGAGAAATACTTGCCGGTTTTTGAAACGTATCGAGCACACTAGCGTTCTTCTGCAGCACATGCAAATGAACATAAATTTGAATAAAACTTTAGCTAAATTCGAGCAAATTAGCATAAATTCGTTAGAAATCACTTGTCCACGATGCGTTTCAAAAACGGCAGTTATTTCGCTTTAAGTTGGTTATTAGTTTCAAAGATCTTCGGATGGTGACCAAGAGCCTATGTCTAACGGGATTTTTCTCTTTGATTTACTATTCATGTTTCCTATATCTCTTCGTGGAAAATGTAAGATGAAACATTTTGCTATTGACGAAACTGAGAAGTTGCGCTGCATCCCGGAAAAAACGTTGCACGGCGATGACGGGTGAGCGCCAAAAGTGCGCAATAAGTGCGCCAGTGCGCCACATAAAATGGTGCATTTTTGGCACACCATAGGCATAGGTGCGAGATGGGCTCCAGCGCCTGTGCTAATAAATCCGTTTTTTTCGCGTTGCATAAATATTCTTTGAATAACTCACTTATTATTGTCATCAGTGACATAACTCTGTGTATTTCCATCCGATTGTTCCAATAGAAGATGGCGATATTTGACGTAGTCCATGTTTATTTCTAATAAAGTAGTGGAATATTACTGGGGATATTTGTTTACATTTCCTATTATGTAAACGAGAAGAATATGCTGATGAATGTAAAAAATAACCTTATGAATTAAATTGGAAAAGCAGGCGACGGCAAATATAAATTAACAGAAAATGTTCAAAAGTCTAATAAAGAAAGGAGAAACCGATGGATACCTGCTATATAATATGGCCTTTGGAGTCGTAATGTAAAGTGAAATTAAATTACTTTTCACATTCAGAAAAGCACATTTATAATTTGCGTTCAGCTGCTCGGAATTGCGTTCAATAATGAAAAAGAAATGCGTGCAAAATTAAAGAATGACACGCAATATTACGTATCCGAAAATTGAATATAAACGAGAAGTGAATACTGTATTATATGTTTGGGAACAAATACTTCCGTGTATTTTACATTATGCTTTCTCCTGCCCCATTTTCATATCTAATAAACGAGGGTGTAATGGATAATACACACATATGTATAGTAATAGATATACAGAATGATGAAGAACATACAACATGCTGACTATGAAAAAAGGAGATGAGAGCGATTGAATGTTTGTTAGTTTAATATGAATATATTATTAATTAAGTAATACATTTAAGTTAACTTACTTTACAGAAGCTAAACATAAACACGAACAAGGTGAATTTCTGTCAAATTAGAATTTGGTTCAGGAAGTATTTCTAAACGCCCTGTGTTTTGAAAACTCATTCCAGGACTACTCGTCCTAACGAAAGCGAAGGACTTTTTCATAAAATTGGAACTGAATTCAATTGGAACTATACGACGAGTCCAATTCTTTTTTTAAATGTGATTATAATGAAAATGGGAATAATTTCGTTAATGAGGCTATGAATTTCTTGGAAAAAAACGACACATTAGGGAATTAAACTGAATTTGCGATAGAAACACCGACAAGGAGAATAGATTTGCAGAAACTTGCAGAAATATTTCATGAAATTTCGAGATGTTTTAATTCTCTCGTGATGTATTCAAATTGTATGCTCATAGAAAATGAATTGACCCTTTTATTCGGAGAGTTTATATATTTTCATTCAGTTCGTGTTATTTTTCCCACAATTGGTAACTTTGCTAATTTCGATAAACCGCTACAAAATACCTAGCAAAGCATAATATACAATTGGCAAACTGAAAGAACGAATTAAAAAAAAAGAGAGAGAGAGAGAGAAAATTCATAATGTCATATGGTAGATCTCATAAAAAGTGGCCACAATTTGCATTGAATGGAAAACGTCGAATGACATTTCACAAAATGGGATGAGAAAAAGAAAAAGCGACATAAAATGAAATATTTCCATCGAAATGTATGACAATTTCCAAAAAAAATATATTGAAATAATAGTTTAATAAAATACACACATGGTAGTATGGACAGTATGGTAGTAAAGAATTACGAGCGACATGTCTACGTTAATTATTTTCTTATTGAGGGTTCCGTGAAAATTTATTTGGAAAAAGGAGTATAAAACCAGCTTTAGGTTTGTTTATCAAATCACTCAAACAGGTCACAATGCACTCAAAATTATATTTTATTCTGTGCGAAAATATTCAAGTTCTATGGGGCGGAAGTGTTCAAAAGGGTTTTTCATAAAAAATTTAGTACGACAATCGGCAGGCACAAAATGTTTCTTTTTTTAAGATTTTGGTTGCTTGCTTCTGACAATTGGTTGAGTTGGTGAGGCTGATTATAAAACAAATAAAAGGCAACTTAACTTATGTATGTGTGTATACTGTGCACTCACATGTTTTTGTTAATTTTATTAATTTTATTAATATTCGAACATAAATTATGAACACTAAAAATCACAGTAAAACATGAGTTGAGGAGAAATTTTTTGCAGTGAATTAAATCAGCAAGATTGTGCATTGAAGGGTGGGTTGAGGGGAGAAAATTTATGGTGATTTGTGAGGGAAAAGAAAAGAAAAAGAAGGCAATTGTTGGGGATTCACATATGAGGTGCGAACCGAACTGAATAACTGAAGATAAAAAAACACAGGAATATGACATATGACTGTCGGCTCCAAGCTTCCGAAGTATGGTATACTTACGCTTACGCCTCTGTATATTGTTTTTGTTGCTATATGACGCTGCTTCTACAGAATTTAACTACATTTTTAGTAGTAAGATGTTCGGGTTAGTCATTAGGCATGAGAGAGAGAAAGCGACAGAGAGAAAGAGAGAAAGAGAGAGGGAAAGAAAGAGAGAAAGAGAGAAAGAGAGAGAGAAAGATCGAGAGGAGAGAGAGAGAAGGGAGAGAGGGAAAGAGAGAGAGGGAAAGAGAGAGAGAAAGATCGAGAGGAGAGAGAGAGAAGGGAGAGAGGGAAAGAGAGAGAGGGAAAGAGAGAGAGAAAGTTCGAGAGCGGAGAGAGAGATGGGGGTGTGAATGTAGAGAGTGGGTGCCAAATCGGGATTGAATTGTATGTAAAATGATACCCTCCCCAAGACAACAAATTTCTAATGAAAACGAGTAACAAATGCAAACAGACAGTAGTGTAGTTGTAGTAATTTGGGGGAATACATCGAATTGACTGCGTGAAACAAAAACAATATTGAAGATTTCTATATGTACCTACCATTTGCAAGCGGCGTGGAAGCGGCGCGGCGGGCCACCTGCACGCCAGAACCCAACGTCGTTCCACTTTTTCCACGCGGTACACACGCCACGTTGCCGCGTGCACGCCAGATTTCTCGGTGTTGTCACTGGGTAAGTGGTGCTGCGAGAGTTCATAATCCCTAGTACGCAGTCACTTTTTAAGAACTCTACCCATACATGTCGAAGTAATGAAATGAGTATAATTATTTTACAATTTCCAAAAATTACCTTATTTATGTTTTCCTTGCCTTGCAAACTTCAAGTGATGGTAACAGAAAAATTCCTGAAAAGTCAGTCATGATTTCAAAAAGGTTCTATTTTTATTATACATTTTGAAGGAAAGCCTGCAGTAAATAATAAATAAACAAGTTCTACAATAAAGAAAGTAGAATATGTGAAAAACATAAAGGTACATACAAACATACAAAAGAAAAATGCAAAGTAACGTTGTGCAAAGCGTAACTACATTCAAGAGGTTCTAAAAATAAATAAAACACTCGTTCGTATAGGATTTTTACATTCCCCGGTGCTTGGGGACCGAAACAAATAGTTTACCCGTTCCAAAAAGGTCCCTGGGGAATACTACATGGTGACTAATGGGAGAGATAACAAACTGCAACAACTAGCACACTTTAGTGACGAACAAAACAAAACCAACTTTCTTGATACCAAAAAAAACTGTGAGTAAATAGAGAAGTAACATATATGAACATGGCATATTATGCCTCGTGAAGATTGGGCCAATTCTCTATTGCGTCTAGCATTCGAACAAAGAAGAATAACATAACTTTCAGTTAATATAAAATAAAATTCATCTTGATTTTAAAGCGGTATGGCACGAGACTTTGAAAGCAACTGCACTATCATTTGGCAAATTTCTGTAAACACCTGTGCGTGGAATAACATAGAATGTAAAATAATTTACTGGTAGAACACGAAAACGCTGTTGTCAGACACATGTCTCACAAACCACGTACCGTCACGCTTTAAAGTTTCATTTCGAGTTTTTAATGACTTTCCGGTCAAGCATTAATCAGTCGCTGTTCTCCAGAAACGACCATTTAAGCTATTTCTTCTAAACTATAAAAAGCCAAGCTTGTGGTAAAAACAACCCCGTTCCATTAGTTATCCTAATCCACAAAAGAAGACTTGGAGATATTTATGGCGGTGTGCTTTCGCAACATATAGATAATGACAAAGACAGGGGGGATAAAAGGAATGAGTTATATAATGAGTATACCCTCAATCAGTCTTATTCTTTGATGATCCGCCATGTAAAACGCGGCTTCTTTTCAATAAATCAATCAGCTAAAAATGAAGCTGTACCAAGCAGTGCATCACGTCTGACTATGGATCACTCAACAGAACAATATCAAAATACCCATTTTCACGTAAACAATACTGATTTGATTGAAAGCATCCTACAAAAATGTGTATTTAAATGAAAAAAGACGATTTTTTTACAGTGGTGTCAAAAATGTCGAACTGATTCAATGCCCTGCCTACTCCCTCAGCGCCGAATTTGGATGTCTAAGTATGTGTTCGGAGTATAATAAATCTTTCTTTGGGGCGAGTATTTTTGACGGAATCCTTGGAAATAAGGAAGAAATGTATATCGCGAGGAAGTAATAAACCTAGTTTACCTAACACTAAATCAACATTTTTGTTATGGCATTGTTTTGAAACAAGTGCATCCACACACATGTATTGCAAACAAATTGTGTTCCACTAGCTTATTACATAAAAACTGTAGCCTAATTTGCATACCGATGTGCGTTACGGAAATGCAAATTTCCTGTTCGGTTATAAAAAGAGTTTCGCAGCTCAATATCGAAGTATGTATATGCAATTGTTTCCTATTATGTGAATTTCTTATGACACGCTTGAAGCTTTGTATATAAGTATGCACATGCTAAACCAATCATAGTTCCATGTAAGTGTACTATATGCTTATAATACATGGATATGCTACGTTTCTTTCACGAGCCGCTGCAACTCGCATGAGAATGAAAGATAAACATTTTTTAGACTTTCAAATTTGGATAAAATGCACAATTTTGTTAGAATCAGTTGAGAAAAGAGAGCCAAGTGTTCTCAAATAAATACAATTATCTTAATTTGTTTTATTGAAGGTCGAAACGAACGGAGCCCATTTTCTATGCTAGAAAGAAGACGTGTGTTTTGTAGGCAAATGTGTGGTGTCATTGTAGTTATCTATTCATAATTTATATACCTTGTAGTATTAAAATGTGAAAACATATTGTTCAAAGTTGCTATTTGTCTTTCGTGTGTTTTGCTGATAAACAGCTGTTCGCTATTTTGATTTTATCTTTTCACATGTTTTATCTGTCATTAAAGTAAGAGAACAGGCATCCAAGTTGTCTTATTACAAGCAAAGCCTAGACCTAGTCGCATAAATGTTTTTCAAGTCTACACGTAGGAACTTGCGTTCAAAACGAATGAAAGCACAATATTAGAACACAAATCCATCCTGGGAATGTATGCAAAATAGTTTGAACTCAAAGTAACAAACCAATGATTAACATCTGATACATATTAGGAAGCGAAGGTAATAGTAATAGTCGAATTCGGATACTCTAAAGGTTATGTATGAGGAAAACTACATAGAAATAAATCGACAATTTACACTAACAATAATCACCCTCCTAATCTGACAATTAAATGGAATATACGATTCAATCAATGATTACAAAATAAATAAATAAATATTTACAATCAATGATTACAAAATAAATAAACAAATATTTTCAATTGGTCTCAAATTTCATGTGTGATTCTGCAGTGTCCCCGACAGTGTAAATTGTGTAAAACATTTGTCACGTGAAAGATGAATGTTCAAGGAAATAATATACCATGAAGAAATTAAAATCAAAGCCATGAAGCTTTGAAAGTAAACGAAGGAATAAAAACCCTAAAAATATATTTTTAAGTACAAACAAAGAAAAAAAAAGTAAAAAAAAAGAGAAAAGAACGGCCTTTCCAAGGGTCAAACGACTCTAAAAGTTGGTGAAAAGCTGCAATTAGTAGGACACGAAAAACAAGGAAGCTTTTTGGTTATTTCATTTTTTTTAAATTCAATGTTGATACGTGTATTAATTTTAGTGAACGACACAAGGTTCTGTGTATTTCGTGTTTTCACTGAATAACGCCGTTTATGTAAATGAACTATGGGAAAGAAGCTGCAGGGGGAATTTCTGCAACCAAGCAATAAAAAAATCAGTTACTCTACGAAAGTGAGTTATTTTATAAAATGACTAAATGTTAGAGTAGTAATATTAAGTATGTAAGTTGTGGGTTAAAGTTGTTGAAAAATATACGAAAGAAATACATTCCAACTTCCAATTAATAATAATTCACAATAATAAGTAAAATGTATCCGGGTTAGGCAATGTACAAACTACAAACGTTAGCCGTACGCGAAAACCCTGAAGCAGTATTAGGCTAAATTAAAGCCGACTCTTATCTTTCCCCAAAGAGCTGGTTTCTAGCTAGCCTACGCTGCCCGGATTCGAACCAGCGACCTTTCTGGTGAGAATACGCGCGCTTACCAATTGACCAACTGGCACACTAGGCACTAGGCAGTTCGGTGAAAGAAGGGGCAATTGCGCGTTGCTAGCCTTTTTAATAAACGTTTTTTTAAGACCCTTTAGAAAGATTACTTATGTCCTAAAGATGAAACATATTGGTAATTATTAAATCATGATTGAAACGGATTTTCAGCTTCAAAAAGATAAGACACATCATAATTTGCTAAAAGTTGTCTAGATCAATGACACTTTCTAATTAGCATGGCTGTGAGATGAAAATTAGTGTGTGTGGGAACGTATAAAGTATAGAAGATAAGGGGGGAAAGGCACTCGAGGCCGAAGTCGTCGTCCAAGAAGCTATGGCAGCTGAGCTCGTCCAGATTCAGCCAGGAACGCAGGTTGTTCTATTCTTACTTGGGCCTCAGTTCCAATTCCTGGTGTATACTATACCAAGGTTTGCTAGCGTAGGTTTAACGTAAGTGCTAAACTTCGAATCGCATTTCAGGTCGAGAGATGGCGTGTGGACAAAAAGTTGGGAGAGGGAGGTTTCGGAGCTGTGTACAAAGTGTCCGATCCGACTGGACAATACGCTTTGAAGGTGGAGGGAGTGAATGAACAGATTCAGGTGGATATCTACCCTTCTGCTATCCCTTATCCTCTGATTCTCTCTCACGTTCTGTCTCCCCCCCCCTCTCTCTATCTCTCTCTCTCTCTCTCTCTCTCTCGGATATGTCATAACCATTCTACATTGTATTCATTTCAGGTGTTGAAAATGGAGGTGTTCGTCTTGACTGAACTGGGAAAGCGAGGTGGTCGCCATTTCTGTAAGATTGAAGATAAGGGACGCTATGGATCCTTCAACTATGTCGTGATGACTCTCGTCGGAAAGTCCCTTCAAGATCTGAGAAAGGAGGGCCCAGGAGGCCATATGTCCCTGGGTACGGCCCTCAGTGTTGGACTTCAAGCCCTGGAGGCTCTTGAAGATCTGCACGGTATCGGATACCTTCACAGGTAGTTACAATTTGGTATGTCAGCTTTAATGCGGAGTCTGCATACGTGCACACTGGTACTGGTTGTCGTTGTTTTGAAATGTTTGACTTATTTTATATGAATTAACTAATAGGGACGTGAAACCCGGTAACTACACCGTTGGAAGACAGGAGCTGAACGAACTTCGGAAGATCTATGTGCTCGATTTCGGTATGTGCCGAAAGTTCACCAATGAACAGGTGCGATTTTTTCAGATGATTTAGTTTCCCTTGTAGACAACGGCGCATTTCATTTACTTTTGTGTCGTAATCACATGTCTTTCATTACATAATTTTGTTTACTTCATTACATAATTCTGTTACATACTTTCAGGGTGTGATCCGTAAACCGCGTGCTGCTGCTGGTTTCCGTGGAACTGTCCGATATGCACCCATTTCTTGCCATCTTCAGAGAGAATTGTGCAGAAAAGATGATGTCGAGACATGGATCTACATGCAGGTCAACATTACAGAAATTATTTTATCTCGATTAGTTAATTAAATAATTTGTCAGTTAGTTAATGATTCCTAGATTTAAAATTATAAAGCAACTTGAACGCATGCGGAAGCGACGCACATCTTTGCTGAGCAGCTTGTGAATAATATTTTCCCTATTCAGGTCGAGTTGACCACCGGCAACCTTCCGTGGAAGAACGTGCAGGACATGAACCAGGTGGGAGAATACAAGAAGAGGTGCAGAGGACCCGCCATTGGGGAGCTGTTCGCCGGATGCCCCAACGAGTACAAGGAGGTGTGTTTGCTATTCATAAATATGGCTACACATGCCAAAACAAAATGTTGTGTTTGAACTTTGATCAGATTTGTTCAGTGAAAATAAACTCCTGCACCGTTTTCCTAAATAACTTTGACCTAACTACCTTAGTTTTCTAGATAATGACCCACATCGACAACCTGAAGTACTATGACGCGCCCGACTACCAGCTCTGCTACGGTATCATCCGCCGTGCCATCACGTCCAATGGTGCCCAGGAGTTCCCGTACGATTGGGAGAAACCCGCCGGAGGAGGAAACCCATACATCTAAATCACTCCTCACAGCTCTATTCCTCACATCGCCCGCACGTTTTCCCAAATGGTTCATGTCGTCATTTTCTAATCGGTTCAGTGGCTTTTTTCTATGGACAATTCCGACATCAACCACCTTTTATACTCCCCCAGGCGAATTGATTTTTCAGAAAATGTCGCTATAGCACAAGCACTAGAATTGTTTGTTTTAACCAATGTGCGTTTGATGTAATGATCGACCAATATGAAATAAATGGTTCTTCCCCGTTTTTCGGCTGCACTTTGATTCAATGGGTATTCACGAGTTGGATGTGTCTTATTGTTTGGATTATTGTTCTACATATTGCGAATGCAATTGCCATGATTCATGATCTCTGATCAGAGAGATTCACGTTCAATTTCTGAAGTATGAAATGGCGAAACAAGAAGAGAGATTTGAAAGAAGAGTGGTCAGAGAATTCTCGCCACGCTGTTTTCTGATCTGAACTTATTACCCAAAGTAATCTTGCCGCGAGTGCTTTGGTTGCCACCTCGATGACTGATGAGATTTCTTGTCACGTTGCGAGGCCTGAAGTACTTTATGGGGGCGTTACTTGATTCATCATTTGTTATATCTGAAGTTTACCATTTCCTAATTACTATATAGTTGATTCTCTAGACGACGAAGTGTGATGCAAACTTGCTACCCCAAAAAATTATGAGATGGATCAGCTGCAGACCACTTGTTTGCGTCTCTTATAATCACCATCTTATATAAAGTTGGGGGCTTACTGTTAGTTTGTGTGTTTGAATATTTGATTGTACGTTTGGATGATGTGCCTTACGTTCAGGAAATAGGACTGGTGCAATAAGAATTGGAAATAATAATTGTAAGTCCTGGTACCCTTACATATACACCTACCGTAACAAATACAGCATAAACACAGGCACGGAACCTTTGTGAGGTCCAAAGCAAGAGTACACCAACCTGCGTTCCCGGCTGAATCTGGACGAGCTCAGCTGTCATAGCTTCTTGGACGAGGACTTCGGCCTTGAGTGCCTTTCCTCCCTTATCTTCTATCCTTTATTCTTTTCGCGCACATACTAATTTCCATTTCACAGCCATGCTAATTAGAAAGTGTGATCTAGACACAAATTATGATGTGTCTGTTATCTTTTTGAAGATGAAAATCCGTTTCACTCATGATATAATAATTGTATTATATAAAAGAGTAAAAGTTGGGAACATTGTTTGTTTGATTGACTGTACGTTTGAATGATGTGCGTTACGCTCAGGAAGTAGGACTAATTCAGTAGTTCACGTTCCCGTGCACTGAGCCATCTCAGTTCCCGAGCGCCCCTCTCACAAAAGCTGAAAAAAGGCTGCATATATGGAATGTGTATGGTGTAACCTTTGGGCGCGTCGGCGGCGCTTAACGAACACGAATAAGTCCGTGGCATATCGGTCAGACGAAAGAGTTCAAAGAATATCCACAAGAATTTCTTAATTTCTTATGTAGTTTTTACTTCAATATGGCTATCACCTGTGTATAGTTCTTTCTACATCGCTTTTTTAGTTAAATACACTATATGAGAACGTCTGTGAGAATATTTTTTTATTCTCAACATACGTTATATTAGTGGTATTATTAGACCACTACTATAAAAGGCGCTCTCGAAACTACACACATGTGCATACCCTTCGGTGTTAGACAATTGTGATATGCTGTCACAGCAGGGTATTCAACCTCGGCCGCAACCCGGGCAATTGGTTTCATTTACAATATATTGTTATTGAGTAACTCCCATTCTCAGTGACTTGTCTCCCTGAGTTCGTTTTATAATAATTGTATTATATAAAAGAGTAAAAGTTGGGAACATTGTTTGTTTGATTGACTGTACGTTTGAATGATGTGCGTTACGCTCAGGAAGTAGGACTAATTCAGTAGTTCACGTTCCCGTGCACTGAGCCATCTCAGTTCCCGAGCGCCCCTCTCACAAAAGCTGAAAAAAGGCTGCATATATGGAATGTGTATGGTGTAACCTTTGGGCGCGTCGGCGGCGCTTATCGAACACGAATAAGTCCGTGGCATATCGGTCAGACGAAAGAGTTCAAAGAATATCCACAAGAATTTCTTAATTTCTTATGTAGTTTTTACTTCAATATGGCTATCACCTGTGTATAGTTCTTTCTACATCGCTTTTTTAGTTAAATACACTATATGAGAACGTCTGTGAGAATATTTTTTTATTCTCAACATACGTTATATTAGTGGTCTTATTAGACCACTACTATAAAAGGCGCTCTCGAAACTACACACATGTGCATACCCTTCGGTGTTAGACAATTGTGATATGCTGTCACAGCAGGGTATTCAACCTCGGCCGCAACCCGGGCAATTGGTTTCATTTACAATATATTGTTATTGAGTAACTCCCATTCTCAGTGACTTGTCTCCCTGAGTTCGTTTCTCTTTAACTTCATGTACCATATTTTCCTTCACACCTTCCTATATTTAATGAAAATCAAATAAAAATGGCGAATTTATCGTGACAAGAAAAAACCACAAGAACGGCCCACAAGAAAAAAGTTTTCCCCAATTTACTTGCACAGAATGCCCGGAATTTCAGAAATATTACGGTGAAAACCGCATTTCTTTACGCCTAAAACTCGCAGTGTTATTCCCCGACAAACTGTTCGGTCAGGTACCGTAGTCAGAATTTTTGCTCTTTTCGGGTACTAAAGTATTGGAAACTCTTTGTTATAATGGTAGGAATGTTCTTCATTCGTTTAAAAATCATTATGTAGAGAAAGAATGCTAATGGACGGACATAAACCGTAAAAACTTATTTTAACCCTTCTGACTACGGTATCTGGCCGAACTGTTTACCGTGAAATATCTCTGCGAGTACTAGGCGTAAAGAAATGCGGTTTTCACGGTAATATTTCTGAAATTCCCAACATTCTGTTCAAGCAAAGTAAGAACAACTTTTTTCTCGTGGGCCTCTCCCTTTAACTACGAACCGCTGCAGATAGTCGTCGCACTATGAGCGTGTTTGCCGCCTACTGTCCCACGCAAGACAATGAAGGATGCCTTCTACGAAGACCTTGGAGCCGCCATACGTGAAGACAAAAACACCTCCAAACTCGTTTGCGGTGACTTCAACGGATGTGTTGGTCCACGAAGAAACACGGAAACTAACATTGGTCCTCACTCTAACGACCATAGAGATGACCGAGGAGAACGTCTCATCGAATTCGCCACCGCTGAGAAACTTATTATTGACTTCAACGGATGTGTTGGTCCACGAAGAAACACGGAAACTAACATTGGTCCTCACTCTAACGACCATAGAGATGACCGGAGGAGAACGTCTCATCGAATTCGCCACCGCTGAGAAACTTATTATTGACTTCAACGGATGTGTTGGTCCACGAAGAAACACGGAAACTAACATTGGTCCTCACTCTAACGACCATAGAGATGACGGAGGAGAACGTCTCATCGAATTCGCCACCGCTGAGAAACTTACTATTGGAAACGCATTCTGCCAGAAACCTCTCCACAACCGATGGTATCTCCCTACAAGTTGCACAAAAGAGAAATCGACTATGTGCTTACTTCGCACCCCCACATCCTCCAAGATGTTAGTGTTATAACGAGATGCGACTTCCCGTCTGACCACCGCCCACTCAGGGAAACTACGTCGCCATAGAAATAAATGGACCCGAAAGCTTCCGGACAACGCCATATTTATGACTTGACGCTTGTGGAGCTGCAGTGAGAGCGCAGATACCGAATGTGTCTCCCACCGACCTATGCTGGTGCTACAGCGTCTCTGAAAGGCCACGTATGTGCCTGCTCCCATTCACCAACAGGCAAGAATAATGCCTGGGACCAGAGACCTCCTACGCGCTCTAAGTGAACGGAAACTCAAAGGCCTTAAAACACCGGAAAAGCTAAACTGCGAAACGTAAGCTGGACGATTTTTCTCACATTGCAATCGTCGTTCTCAAGAAGGTTGATGGAACACTGGCGAAATCCACGGCGGAGGAAAGCGAAAGAATTCGCTACTTCTACACCGACCTATTCTCTACTACGAGCACGGCAACACACAACCAACAACCGGTAGCTGACCCGCCACTGAACGTCCTCTCGCCCGAGATACGATCAGCCATTGAAGCGACACCAAGTGGAAAAGCGTGTGGCGAAGATGGAATTCCATACGAAGTTCTCAAGACTACGGGGTCCACCGTCAACTCCTCGCTTGCGGGCTTCTCACTGTACCTCCAACGTTGCTGCATACCCGAACAGTGGAAGAGCAGTCGCACCACTCTCATTCACAATAAGGGCCCTACCGAAGACCTCGCCAACTATCGACCTAGCAGTGTATTCCCTATTCTCTACCGTATATTTAGGAAGTGCGTCCTGAGAAGAATAAAGTGTCAATTAGGAGACGAACAACCTGTCGAACAAGCCGGCTTCCGCTCTGGCTTCAGCACGAATGACCACATCCATTCGTTATGCCGACTGATCGAGGCTGGAAGAGAATACCAAATCCCCTTGGTCCTGATCTTCGTCGACTACCAGACTTAGCCCTCTTGGCTCCTAGGCAACAATCTCCTAGGCAACATCAACAATCGTAGCGGACTCGAAACCGCCTCACTTGCATGGCTAGCAAGCACACACCGGTTGAGCTACACGCACCTTTTCTCACTCAACCAATACTGATGTCCCTAGCACCGGGTTACACACAGAGGGGCGGGTTGCCTCATGCGGCGCATCTACCCAACTTACTACCCTCTCCCCAAGAGTGCCTGGTCCCACAGGCACAATCCACTGTGTACCATTCCCAACAACTCTTGGGACCCGGTTCGGCCCCCACTTAGCCCTCATGGCTCCTAGGCAACAATCTGGTCTATTGTGAAAAACTGGGCGTGGAGCAGATTCGAACCCGCGTCACTTGCATGGCTAGCAAGCACTCACCGGTTGAGCTACACGCACCTTTTCTCACTCAACCAATACTGATTTTACCTAGCACCGGGTTTACCACATAGGGGCGGGTTGCCTCATGCGGCGCATCTACCCGACGTACTCCAGAAAGCGTTTGACTCAATCGAAATTCCGAGCATCCTGGAAGCGCTGAATGACCAACAGATGGACCCAGCGTACGTCAACATTCTGGCCGAGTGTTATAGTGAGCTCTCCACGAAAAGCGAACTGCTAGAAGGGCTCGTCGAGGTACCAGTCTCCAAAGGCGTTCGACAAGGTGATATTATATCGATATCCCCCGCCCTGTTCTCTGCGGCCCTCCAGTCATGACTAAATTGGCATGACAGAGGAATCAACATCAGTGGCTCATTCCTGAACAACATGAGATTCGATGATGATCTGGTGCTCTTAGCGCGTACATCGCAAGAACCCAACAACCTACTGCGAGAATTGGACTCCTCAACTTTTAGGCATAGATTGCGTGTAAACATCCAGAAGACGGCCATGATGCGGAATAAACACGCGGACCCGCAGCCTGTCTCATTCTTTGGCAACTTTCTTTCCGAAACTGATTCCTTCGGCTACCTTGGACGGGAAATCAACATGCAAAAAGAGCTCGCTCCGGAGATCCTACTCCGACAGCGCGCTGGTGGGCAGCGTACCACCGCATCGACCCAGTTCTCCGAGCATCCCGTGATACCAAACTGAGGGCAATCCTGTTCAATTCCACCGTTGTCCCGGCACTCATGTACGCCGGTGAAACGTGAGCCCTCACTAAGAAAACCGAACGAAAACTGCGAGTAACTCAAGCAAACATCGAGGGAAGAATGGTTGGAATAACGCTCCGCCGACAACGAGAACATAACCTCCACAATGACGATCTTCGAAGGCTCACGCAAGTTTACGACGCTGCCGATTCGAAGACGGGAAGGCCACATTATGCGTCGCACTAACAATCGCTGGACAAGAGAGCTGATCGAATGGAGGTCGTACAATTACAAACGCCCCAAAGGAAGGGCTCCTATGCGATGGGCTGATTCAATTCGATTCCGTTGTGCTCTGAAGACCGGTAACCCACAAATCCCCTGGAAAGCCTCCTCGCCAGGACTCGTGTACAATGGAACTTAAACTAGGACTCGCAGCTGTCGAATACACCTTGTCGCTGAAGGACCAGTCGTTAAGGTAATCAAGGTAATGCCTACCGCGTAACTTGTGATCTGGATTATTTCATGCGCAATACGCTAAATTTTTATTTATTTTTAATATATTCAGTCCCAGGCTTATTTATAAGCTTTAATCGTCTTGACCACTATTTTTACTAGGCTAAATCAAAGCCAACTCCTATCTTTCTAGCTAGCCTACCGGATTCGAACCAGCGACCTTTTTGATGAGAATCGCGCCCCCATACCAATTGACCAATTGGCACACTGGGATTGTCGATTGTTGCCCTTTCCACACTAGGACGGTGGAAAAGGCAACAATTGCGCGCTATGATCTTTCTTTAGAAAACGTTTTGTTTAATAACGTCTAGAAAGATTACTTATGCTCTAATGATATTGATAATAACCAGCGACCTTCTATGATCAAAAATTTTTGAACATTCAACTCCTCAAACCATTCGACCCCTCTAACCATTCGACCCCATCTAACCATTCGACCCCTCTACCATTCGACCCCTCTAACTATTCAACCCCTCTAACCACTCGACCCCTCTAACCATTCGACCCCTCTAACCTAACCACTCGACCTCTAACCATTCGACCCCTCTAACATTCGACCCCTTAACCATTCGACCCCTCTAGACATTCGACCCCTCTAACATTCGACCCCTCTAACCATTTCTAACAATTCGACCCCTCTAACCCCTCTAACCTTGACCCCCTCTTAATCATTCGACCCCTTAACCATTCGCCCCTCTAACCATTCGACCCCTCAAACCATTCGACCCCTCTAACCATTCGACCCCTTTAACCATTCGACCCGTCTAACCATTCGACCCCTCTACCGTTAATGAATCCCGAGCATTTTCCGAGAAACTACGCCTTTCGACCCCTCTAACCAATCCACCCCTCTATCCCAACAGAGAGAGGTCGCATCAACCCGCCTAAATGATCTACTCTGACAACTCCCAAATCCCCACACCTACCTCTCGCCCAGACTTCCCAATACGCCACAGTAATCAATTTACTCTCACTGAAGTATTCACCGACCTAAAGTCTTTTATTCGCGAAGAAATATCTGAAGGATTTCGTCGGAGCGAGCTAAGGCCTAAGGACCATTTTGTGCTGCTCACCGCGGAGGAAACAGATCGGGTAAATGAATTCAATATTACAACCAAAGTCTTGGCTCTGTGCTCTTACTCACCCTATTCTTTACATGTTATCGGTCGCAAGGGGAAACCCTGCAACCTGCAACCGTCCCCGCCATATTGTATGTTGTATGAAAGCTGGTGTTCGTTTTCCTCACTCGCCGAGCGACTCAAGAAAGACCCCTGGACTCCCACACATCAACGTTCGTAGAGATGAAACTCCAAAGCAGAGACATGAGGGATATCTTCGTCCAAAGGCTGCTCGAGAACAACCTTTGACTCCGTGTGCGCCAGAGATCAACGAACAAGTTCTCTTATCGAAAACACATGTGATGAACCGCAATTAGCAATACCCTCCCTTCCGCTCAAGCGCCCGAACGATACACCACAACATTCCGTATATGCAGCCTTTTTTCAGCGTTTGTGAGAGAGGTGCTCGAGAAGTGAGATGGCTCAGTGTACGGGAACGTGAACTACTGAACCAAATCCTACTTGCTGGCGTAACGCACATCACCCAAACGTACAGACAAACAATCAAGCAAACAAGCTCCCAATTTTTACTCTTTTCTATAATACGATTATTATATCATGTTTGAAACGGATTTTCAGCTTCAAAAAGATAACAGACACATCATAATTTGAAAAAGGTGTCTAGATCATTTACACTTTCTAATTAGCATGGCTGTGAGATGGAAATTAGTATGTGCGGGAAAAGAATAAAGGATAGAAGATAAGGGAGGAAAGGCACTCAAGGCCGAAGTCCTCGTCCAAGAAGCTATGGCAGCTGAGCTCGTCCAGATTCAGCCGGGAACGCAGGTTGGTGTGCTCGTGCTTTGGACCTCACAAAGGTTCCGTGTCTGTGTCTATGCTGTACCAAGGATTTGTTACTGTAGGTGTATATGTAAGGGTAAATACCAGGACTTACGCTTATTATTTCCAATTCTTATTGCAGGTGGAGAGATGGCGTGTGGACAAAAAGTTGGGAGAAGGAGGTTTCGGAGCCGTGTACAAAGTGTCCGATCCGACTGGACAATACGCTTTGAAGGTGGAGGGAATCAGTGAACAGATTCAGGTATATGTTTGCCTTTGTCCCTGCCCCTTTCCTCTCTTTCTCTCACACTCTCACTCCCTCTCCCCCACTTCCCCCTCCTTCAGCAGGATATGAAATAACAGTTCTTCAAAGTACATATTCATTTCAGGTGTTGAAAATGGAAGTGTTTGTGTTGACTGAACTGGGAAAGAAAGGTGGTCGTCATTTCTGTAAGATTGAAGATAAGGGACGCTATGGATCCTTCAACTACGTCGTGATGACTCTCGTCGGAAAGTCGCTCCAGGATCTTAGAAAGGAAGGCCCCGGAGGCCATATGTCCCTGGGTACGGCCCTCAGTGTTGGACTTCAAGCCCTGGAGGCGCTTGAAGATCTGCACGGTATCGGATACCTTCACAGGTAGTTACAATTTTGTGTACTAGCTTTAATGCGGTACTGGTTGCTGCCCTTTTAAATTGTTTGACTTATTTTATATGAATTAACTAATAGGGACGTGAAGCCCGGTAACTACACCGTAGGAAGAACTGAGCTGAACGAACTTCGAAAGATCTATGTGCTCGATTTCGGTATGTGCCGAAAGTTCACCAATGAACAGGTGGGATTTTTTCCGATTTTTTTATATTTCATTTCCTTTCGAACTTGCAGTTTTGTTTCGTAATCACATATCATGTTATAAATAATTATTTTCCTTATTTTTTCAGGGTGTGATCCGTAAACCGCGTGCTGCTGCTGGTTTCCGTGGAACTGTCCGATATGCACCCATTTCTTGCCATCTTCAGAGAGAATTGTGCAGAAAAGATGATGTCGAGACTTGGATCTACATGCAGGTTAACATTCCAGAAATTGTTTTATCTCGATTAGTTAATTAAATAATTTGTCAGTTAGTTAAAGGGATAGGTTCATCTCAAATCACCTCTTTTTATTGGTTTATTGAATAGCACAAACATCATCACAATGAAAAAAATCAATCACAGAACAATACGCCTCGAAGAAGAAGCTTCCTTTATGGAAGATAGTTGATCGGAAGCCAAAATCTAAACTCAAAAAAATAATACGTACACTGGCAAGTGCGGGCTAATGGCAAATAGCCAAGAGCGAATTAAATGATACTACACGGGAAATAATGACCTGCTGAGTGTAGTTTGTAACTGGCTAATTGCCATTAGCCCGCTCATTGTGTACGGATTAGTTTTTGAGTTTAGATTTGGCTTCCGATCAACTAGCTTCCATAAAGGAAGCTTCTTCTGAGAGTCGTATTGTTTGTGATTGATTTAATTTTCATTGTCAATGATATTTGTGATATATCAATAAAAACAATAAAAAGAGGGGTGATTCGAGATGAACTATCCCTTTAATGATTCCTAGATTTAATATTATAAAGCAACTGGAACGCATGCGAAGCGACGCACACCTTAGCTGAGCAGCTTGTTAATAATATTTCCTCTTTCAGGTCGAGGGAAGAACGGAAAAGGAAGGGGAAGAAGGGAAGGAAAAAAGGCGGGGAGAAAGAAGAAGAGGGGAGAGAAAAGAAAGGGGGGAGAGGGTAGAAGGAGGAACAAAAGAGTAAAGAGGTGTGTTGGCTAGTAGAAAGAGGAACCATACAGTTCAGAGAGTTCTAGAGATATCTACCTATCAGCTAGACTACCACCAAAAATTGGACAGTCCTGTTTTTTTTGGACTTGTAATTAATTGACTCAATTTCAATTTGTTGATTCAAATCAAAGTATTTCCCTATATATAATCAAAGAACCGGTTCCTAACTTCCTTGACTAGCACTGTTCACTTTGTTCACGTTCACCTGTTTTCTAGGTGATGACCACATCGACAACCTCAAGTACTATGACGCGCCCGACTACCAGCTCTGCTACAGATCATTCGCCGTGCCATCACGTCAATGGTGCCCAGGAGTTCCCGTACGATTGGGAGAAACCCGCCGGAGGAGGAAACCCATACATCTAAATCACTCTCACAGCTCTATTCCTCACACCGCCCGCACATTGAATCCTCCTTACTGTATCGGTTTCCCCCAAATGGTTCATGTCGTCATTTTCTAATCGGTTCAGTGGCTTTTTTCTATGGACAATTCCGACATCAACCACCTTTTATACTCCCCCAGGCGAATTGATTTTTCAGAAAATGTCGCTATAGCACAAGCACTAGAATTGTTTGTTTTAACCAATGTGCGTTTGATGTAATGATCGACCAATAGGAAATAAATGGTTCTTCCCCGTTTTTCGGCTGCACTTTGATTCAATGGGTATTCAAGGACGTACCAAAAAAATGATGTTCAGTACCTGATTCAGTGCTAATGATTGTCACTGCCACTCTGATCTTGATCACCTGCACCAGAGATTTCTTCAGATTCATAAATCTATCTCATAACTCTATAATATCGCATCTCATAATAAAAGAAAAAATCTCTCAAACAAAAAAAAGCTCTCATAGACGTCAATTGCTAAGTGCGAAATGCGATTGAAAAAGCTGAGAGACTTCTGAAGTCTGAAGAGAGTCTTGAAGATCAAAGAGTGCGCAAGATCTGTCGAAGATCAAAGAGTGGTCAGAGAATTCTCGCCACGCTGTTTTTGATAGAACTTATACCCGAATGAATCTTGCCGCGAGTTCTTTGGTTGCCACCTGATGTAAGAGAATTCTTGCCACGCGTTTTATGATCTGAAGACACCGTTTTATGCAAATGAATATGGCCGCGATTGTTTGGTTCCAAAAGATCAGAGAGTTCTGTCACGTTGGGAAGCCTGAAGTATTCTGGGGGCGTTCTTAATTCATCATTTGTTAGTCTGAAGTTTACCATTCCTAATTACTCTATATAGTTCTTATTCTTACTCTTAGTCTCTTGACGACTTATGTAGTGAAATGCAAAGTGTTACCGAAAAGGGATGAGACGGTCAGCGCAGACCACTGGTTTGCGTCTCTTATAATAACTATCAAGTTGGGGGTTTACTGTTAGTTGTTTGTTGGAATGTTTGATTGATTGTTGATGCTGGATGATGGGCCTTACGTTCAGGAAATAGGACTGGTGCAATAAGAATTGGAAATAATAAGCGTAAGTCCTGGTATTTACCCTTACATATACACCTACCGTAACAAATACAGCATAAACACAGGCACGGAACCTTTGTGAGGTCCAAAGCAAGAGTACACCAACCTGCGTCCCTCTGAATCTGGACGAGCTCAGCTGCCATAGCTTCTTGGACGAGGACTTCGGCCTTGAGTGCCTTTCCTCCCTTATCTTTATCCTTTATCTTTTCCGCACATATATTTCCATCTCACAGCCATGCTAATTAGAAAGTGTGATCTAGACACAAATTATGATGTGTCTGTTATCTTTTTAAGCTGCAACCGTTTCACTCATAATAATTAGTCCAGTTGCATGATTCATCATTTAAAGGTATAATACTGAAAATGGAAAATCAAAAAAGAGAAATACTAAAGCCACTAAAGCAATTAAAATACCGTAAGGTAAATAAAGTAAACAGGGTGATAACGGCCTAATGTTTATGCGAGTAGTGTACTAGTATTATCAGAATTAGCTACCCGTATAGGTGAATGTGTCCCACGTACATGAACAAAAATATTGCGATGAAAAAAATTTAGGGCCAGATAAGTTAAACAAACGGGTGCTAGTCATGTGGATACCCTCTAGCTCAGGTACACGGAGATAAGCTACGATGGGACACATCGTGCCGCAAATGGCGTTTTGGGGAAACCACTTGGGTTGTTATAGCCTGAGAAAAGATGCGGACACAAATTGTAATGTTTCACAGTATTACCTAGAGAGCGAGTAACATGTGCGAAGAAAAAAATAATAACACAAAAAAAAAAAAAAAAAAAAAAAAAAAAAAAACAGACCACAAAATATCACGCAGAGCGTAATATAATAAATCTCTAATACCCATAATGAGTAATATAATGATGATGTTGACTAGTTAATTACAAAGGGGGTGTGTCGTTGAATAATAATCGGCCAGATAGATGTAGGTGCAGCATAGCACACATCATCCCATATTTCCAAGTTCAGAACAGAGGAGCTCTGCGAGTGGCTCAGGCTGTACGTCAGCACCATGGGGAGATTCGATTCTGAACGATGAATTTAAGTTGTTTGAAAAACGGTTCACCTAGTGCATAAAGGCGTGAGCGAAAAGATTTGGGCATTTGCAGTCAATAATGTCTGAGGTAGTTATTCCAAAGATTGACAACCCGACTGGGTAGATATTCATACTTGCGAGTGCGGACTAAAGGCGTTCTTATACGAAGGCGATGCCCCCGCGTTAGGCGGCAATTGGGCGATAGTTGAAAATGATCTTCCATTTTCGTATGATAAAGACCTTTAATAATTTTAAAGGTTACAACCATATCATTGATTGTTCGGCGACGAAGCAGAGTATGTGTCTGCAAGTGGGAGAGCCGTTCTGAATAACTAAGACCAAACCTGAATGCACGATTAAATATTTTACGTGTGTAACTTCTCTGAACATTTTCTAGCAAATTAATCGAGGATGCGTTTTTGGGATTCCATATTTCTGAGCAATATTCTAAGATATGTCTAACAAATGTAGTGAAGAGTTTAAATAGTAGTTTTATATCTCTTGAGGAGAAGGCCTTAAGTATATAATTACCTTTGGACGCTTTAGAATATATGGCATCGTATGTTTTTGGAAAGAAAGTTGTGTAAAGATTGTACACCAATGTTAATAATCGTATATAAAAGAGTAAAGTTGGGAGCTTTGTTTGTTTGGTTGATGTACGTTACGTTACCTCAGAAGTAGGACTATCAGTAGTTCACGTTCCCGTGCACTGAGCCATCTCAGTTCCCGAGCGCCCCTCTCACAAAAGTGAAAAAAGGCTGCATATATGGAATGTGTGTGGTGTATCGTTCGGCGTTCGGCGGCGCTCACGCCCCGAAAAAATGCAAAAAGTCCGTGGCATACGTCAGACGAAAGAGTTCAAAGTCCACAAGAATTTCTTAATTTCTTTGTAGTTTTGTTCAATATGGCTATCACCTGTGTTGTCTTTCTAGACGCTTTTTTAGTTAATACCTTATGAGAACGTCTGCGAATGTTTGTTTTTGAGGATTTGGAAGTTATTTTTAGGAGAATATAGCACAGTCTATGAATGGGCAAAGTAAGTTATATCCCGTGTTTGATATTGGTATAGGTCTTATTGATATTGGTCGGTCTTAGTACATAGTGGTCTTATTAGACCACTACTATAAAAGGCGCTCTCGAAACTACACACATGTGCAGCCTAGTTGGTTAACATACGAGAGGATATCATCCTTCTCGCCATTATTTTTATTTCAAAGTTTTTTAAATGTCATCATAAGGTCTTTGGGAGAAGAAGCGCACGGCTAGAAGACACCATGTAATGAACTCATAATCCCCTTCAGGATTTGAAGACGGTCGCCTGTCTTCTGAGCACTGCGGAATCGACTGAAGGACCGGAGACAACCGGTACCGGGCGCAGCCACCATGGGATCGTGGTCCCACAAGACGTGATGGACCGATGGTTACTGAAAAAAACCCCAAAACAACCTCCCCTAAGGGATTGCAGGGCTTCGCTTTATCGCCCCCACCACGAAAAAACGTCGCATCGACGAAACCTTCAATACCCGGATGGAAAGGCCACAATCGTTGTAGATAGTCGTCGCACTATGAGCGTGTTTGCCGCCTACTGTCCCACGCAAGACAATGAAGGATGCCTTCTACGAAGACCTTGGAGCCGCCATACGTGAAGACAAAAACACCTCCAAACTCGTTTGCGGTGACTTCAACGGATGTGTTGGTCCACGAAGAAACACGGAAACTAACATTGGTCCTCACTCTAACGACCATAGAGATGACGGAGGAGAACGTCTCATCGAATTCGCCACCGCTGAGAAACTTACTATTGGAAACGCATTCTGCCAGAAACCTCTCCACAACCGATGGTATCTCCCTACAAGTTGCACAAAAGAGAAATCGACTATGTGCTTACTTCGCACCCCCACATCCTCCAAGATGTTGGTGTTATAACGAGACTTCCCGTCTGACCACCACCCAACCCACTCAGGGTTCGCACAAAGCTACGTCCCATAGGAAGAATTGGACCCCGAAAGCTTCCGTACACGCCGTACGATTTACGACTATGACGCTTGTGGAGCTGCATGAGAACGTACGTACCGAATGTGTCTCCCACCGAGCGGACTATGTTGATACAAACATTGCATCGTCTTTAAAGCCCCATGCCTGCTCCCAACACCACAGGAAAGAATAACAGACCTCCTACCGCTCTAAGAACGGAAACTCAAAGCCTGCCTTAAAAACCGTCGAAAAGCTCGCCCAACAACGGAAATATTTAAAACTGCGAAACGTAAGCTGGACGATTTTTCTCACATTGCAATCGTCGTTCTCAAGAAGGTTGATGGAACACTGGCGAAATCCACGGCGGAGGAAAGCGAAAGAATTCGCTACTTCTACACCGACCTATTCTCTACTACGAGCACGGCAACACACAACCAACAACCGGTAGCTGACCCGCCACTGAACGTCCTCTCGCCCGAGATACGATCAGCCATTGAAGCGACACCAAGTGGAAAAGCGTGTGGCGAAGATGGAATTCCATACGAAGTTCTCAAGACTACGGGGTCCACCGTCAACTCCTCGCTTGCGGGCTTCTCACTGTACCTCCAACGTTGCTGCATACCCGAACAGTGGAAGAGCAGTCGTACCACTTATTCACAAGAAAGGCCCTGCCGAAGACCTCGCCAACTATCGACCTAGCAGTGTATTCCCTATTCTCTACCGTATATTTAGGAAGTGCGTCCTGAGAAGAATAAAGTGTCAATTAGGAGACGAACAACCTGTCGAACAAGCCGGCTTCCGATCTGGCTTCAGCACGAATGACCACATCCATTCGTTATGCCGACTGATCGAGGCTGGAAGAGAATACCAAATCCCCTTGGTCCTGAAACTCAGAAAGCGTTTGACTCAATCGAAATTCCGAGCATCCTGGAAGCGCTGAATGACCAACAGATGGACCCAGCGTACGTCAACATTCTGGCCGAATCTTACAGTGGACTCTCCACAAAAATCAAACTACTAGACGACCCAGTCGAGGTACCAGTCTCCAAAGGCGTTCGACAAGGTGATATTATATCGATATCCCCCGCCCTGTTCTCTGCGGCCCTCCAGTCATGACTAAATTGGCATGACAGAGGAATCAACATCAGTGGCTCATTCCTGAACAACATGAGATTCGATGATGATCTGGTGCTCTTAGCGCGTACATCGCAAGAACCCAACAACCTACTGCGAGAATTGGACTCCTCAACATCTCCTCATGGATTGCGTATAAATATCCAGAAGACGGTCCTGATGCGGAATAAACACGCGGACCCGCAGCCTGTCTCATTCTTTGGCAACTTTCTTCCGAAACTGATTCCTTCGGCTACCTTGGACGGGAAATCAACATGCAAAAAGAGCTCGCTCCGGAGATCCTACGCCGACAGCGCGCTGGTGGGCAGCGTACCACCGCATCGACCCAGTTCTCCGAGCATCCCGTGATACCAAACTGAGGGCAATCCTGTTCAATTCCACCGTTGTCCCGGCACTCATGTACGGTGAACGTGAGCCCTCACTAGAAAACCGAACGAAAACTGCGAGTAACCAAGCAACATCGCGAAGAATGGTTGGAATAACGAGCTCCACAAACGACCGAAGACTCACACAAGTTCACCGATGTGGATCGAGTGAACTATTCGGACAGATGGGAAGGACATATTATGCGTCGCACTGACAATCGCTGGACAAGAGAGCTGATCGAATGGAGGTCGTACAATTACAAACGCCCCAAAGGAAGGGCTCCTATGCGATGGGCTGAT
>JAANDG010000681.1:0-73110 GCA_036852015.1 Pelodera strongyloides | reverse complement strand
TATACGAACCTGAAAAGTTCCATGGATCAATTAATTTTGCAATGGTTATGTCGTTGGTATTAAATTGAATAGTTTTATTACAGTTACAGCTGCTACCATGACCACACCAACATTCAGATTTTTGTAGTATTGTCTACAATATTCTGCTGGGATTTTTTAAATGAAGATTTACATATTAAAGTAAAGACAGAATGCCAACCTCTTGAGTAATTATCGCTAATTTTCTCAAAGGATCCCTCACTATCCGAACTAGCCACTGAACCGGGAAGGCACAGTTCTGCCTCGTATTCGGAGTCAGAAGAAGACATTGTTATTGATTGTCTGCAAAATAGATGAATGTTCAATTTTAAATACTTGTACTATTTACCGGCTGTAATTAGTGTGCTTTATTCTATCATTGGTTCCGCTTGCATCGATACACAAGCTTTGCAAGAAAGAAAAGAAAAGAAAGCTGCGCTAACAATTGACAATCACAGCATTTTACGCTACTATTCCGCAAGTAAAGAGGTGAATGTGAGATATATACTCTTCATCTCAGCACTACGTAAGTGGACAGGTTCTTGTTAGATATATAAATTGAAAGAAACATAATACACCACCAATTTCTGAGAAATTCCCTCACAAGGAGGAAAAAGACTGCGTGAGGTCTATAACTACTTAAACTATCCATAAAAATGAAGGATAAATAATTGATATGTGTATAAACTACAAAAGAACAAAGTGAAACAACTGTCAATGCCCACACAGCAATGGCCAGTTGTATCTGTGTGCGGAGTATTTATGCTAATGTTCGGGGGTATGATATGCCCATGGCAGTTCTGCTCACGAATCCTAGATCAGGTCACTGTTGCCAAGAGCATTCATGAGTATGGCACATATGCTCCCCATCTTGATATATATACCCCAATATTACCTAAGGGTGGAGCAGATAGACCTAGCCCGAAGACGCCGAGCAATTTGTCATCTGGAACTCGTCGCCTACGCTCAGGACCTTTGCGGCATGTCATAAGCAAACTTTGAATTTGAACCCCCTTGAATAAAAGTGCACGCTCAAGCGTAAAAAATAAAAGAAATGGTCCGAAAATCATGGCGGTAGCCCTTAAAAGACCCTATACGAATTGGTCTTCACTCATGATGTGTGGCATTGAGGAATAGAAGTGACTGAAGTTCAGTAACATATTTATCTTCGCATTAGGGATCTTCCGAACTTTGCCATACACTGAACATCACCATTACAAATGTACATCTTATTCTTTCCATTTTTCTTTTACCCGATTGCTAATCGACTACAGTACAAATGGTTTCGTTATATGTACATTGCTTTCTCTTCATCATATCATATTATTTGATGCACACCTCGGTGTTATTTAATAAATAAATAAATAATTGTTAGGGTATCCATATGATTATGCGTGTATTTTCGATGTGTGTCCATTTCAGATTTTATGTGCACGTGAGCATCTGTAGGTTCTTTTTACCCGCAGTTACATAATCGAAATCAACAATTGAAACTTGGACATAAGACATAAATTATTACTTTATTGATAATGAGCAAGAAAGATTGAAAAGGCACTTATTGATAGGCATGTAAATCTATGGGAATGTAAACATGGAACAAATTAATCTATATACGAAAGAGCCGTTCTAAACCTAAACCGCCTAAACGTCCAACAGTTGAAAATCATAATACCCTGAACGTATGATTATTAGCAGTAAAGTAAACAGAATTTAATAATGGTAAGACATATTACTTGGTAACGCAATTGAAATAATGCTGATATAGGTGACCCATGGATTCCGATTCGATAGAATCGAAGGACTGGAAAACATTTGGTTGAATGCCATCCATTATTGAATACGAAAGATATCAGAATCTTAAACTAGCTAATTGGGATATTTCACGAGGGTAGATTGCTTTTCCGACAATTATAGATTTTCATGGTCCAAGTTCGAGTAGCAGTTTCAAGGTTCCAAGAGTTTGTAAGGTAAGCCTAAAATTATCCAAAAATTAAAATGCGGAGAAAATTGGGTACTGTAGCTTTTATGTTGGGCCTATGCTTTGCACAATCGAGGACGCCAAGAAAGGACTCATTTTAAGCACCTAATGCAATGGACTCGTGTTTTCTGCTAATAAAAACTCAAAGCCTACCTATTCTGTGTTTGCTTTCTTGAGAACTTTGTCAGCTGTTTTCTCGTCCGCCATAAAAGAGGTTACAGTAAGAGCCCCCACCGATGCTTCATATTCTTCCTGGAAGAGGGTTTAAAGCGAAATATCGGCCGGTTTTTGAAACTCCTCGTGGATAACTGAATTCTTACGTATTTATGTTAATTTGCTCGTATTTAGCTCGATTTTTTATTCAAATTTATGTTCATTTGCATCGCAGTGTACGAATGCTGGTCGACTTGATGTGTTGCAAAACCCCACCGATATTTACAATAAATCAATAAATATATTGTAATAAAAAAAACACTTCCTTTAAGCTGAAAGACAAGCTGAATTCTTTAAGATACTTTAATATAACTGAGATAATTAGGAAATATTGAACAACTTATATGATGTAGTCTAACTCCCATACCCAACCATAGACCATAGTTCTTAGGAACTGGGTGAACCAACTTGGTGACGGTTCACTGGTTTTTTCGTGGGCCTGCCCATTTGGTGACCTTTGCGTGGCCATATGGCGACCAACATTCATCGAAATCAGTCATCAACTGGTCACCCAATGGTCACGAACTAGTCACGAACCATTCACCAGATGGTTTTTCACGAAAAAACATTTGGTGACGGACCAACGACAGTTTTCCTGTGGTTTCGGCAACAACTTCGTTTTCCTGTGTTGTTGTAACACAACTAGTTTCTATGGTACATATTACAAGTTATACTATATTACTGTATACCGTACAAGGCAAATTGCAATACCGTATATCATAGCGTGGTCGATAACTAACCATAGTTGTTGCTAGCTCAAAGCGTTCTTCCTCCAGTTTTTTAACTTTCAACAACTTTTCACCGAGTTCTGCACCTTCCGAATGGCAATTTGGATAGAGAGCAGCAAATAAACGGCAGCATGCACGGGTGCGCACCAACTTCACGTCTTCTGCGTTCTGATGCCACTTCTAAAATAATTTCGTTGGATCAATCAATAAATTAACCAATAAACGTCGCCTTCATTCGGCACGCCTGGGTACGGTCACTTCTTTTTCCACCAAGACCTCCGCAATGTGAACCTATTAAGGGATTACGGGAAGCTACGGGATTTGGTTATGTTATAGTTCTTAGAATTAGGCGGCTCATTTACTGAATGATCAGCTTAGCCATTAATCTTTATGCTGTATCTATACATGTTTCCCCTAATTTTTATTAATACATAAAGCTGAATCATTACCGAGGACTGAATGCGAAATTATGCCAATTGGAAAATAAATACATCACTACAAGGAAACAAGGGCAAGGACCTAAAAATTTCCAAAAAACTTTTATGAAAAATATGGGATCGCGCGTCTTTTAGCTTTTAGCTTCCAAAGTCCCCGGTTGGGCTACACCCTCCACCTTCATACGATCAATAATACTGTTTTAGAACACAAGTACTCAAAAGGGGACTGCATGCCTCGGCAACCAACACTTCGATGCACTTTATTTGTAAACATGTTTTTCCCCAAGTAGATCTGGTTAGAATGGGTGCTGGACAGCTGCATTCCCATTTATTACATGCAAATTGTGCTTTAGTCTCAGCTGGAATTGTGAACTCTGACCTTTTGTTCAGCCGGTTGAAGTGGATCTTGTACGGGAGGAAAAGGCTGATTATTAGGTCCATGCACTGAAAGAAACGATATTGCAGACTTTGGATGGATTAGGATGGTAAAGAGCACATCAAGGCGATCAAGGCATGTAACGTTTATTTACAGTATCTTTATTGACATCGAGGCATTATTGAACTGTACTTTTTAGCCTGCGAGGTAGCGAGATGATAGTATTACATAATGTAATTTGGTGCCAAGTAAAAATTGTGATCAATATATGAACATACGGATTGAAAGCCTCTCCGGATGTTTGATTTGAATAGCGCGGAGATTCTCAAACACAGGGCAATTGATTTTGCTGCAGAACGCAAAATGTTCGATAATCTTCTTGCTGGAAGCGCAATGTTCATCTGAAAAGGAAGATTCAATTTTTATCGTGAAATCGCAGCGGAAGCTGTTTTGATTGTTGTTTCTTTCCATATTTCCAGGAACTGTGAAATAATGACAGTGACAAGGCCACAGTTACTTGACTCTTTTACATACACATATTCCCTGCTACGCGTTCGCTGCTCCGCGATTAAGTTCTAAATTCTGGGTCGCCCGTGCCCATAACTTATTAGTAATATTATGTGGTTGTGTGGTGTGCTTATTAAATGTTTGAATTCAAGCACATCTTTATTATTGTCGTCCAGTTGTTAGTAACGACATGTAAGGAGTAAACAGCTGATATTGATAGAAGTTAATATTGATAGAAATAAGCTGAACACATCCCTTACAAAGTGGAGGATCACAGGGCCTTATATATTTTTATGTGAAAACTCACAAGAGCATGCCACCGTGCACTTGCAGACCAGAAGATGTTCCAAAAGATCATTCCATGTGTTACAACCAGTGTAGTCACATGGAACTCCTTTCAATTTACATTTATAGGAGAGCATCATCTTGACGAACTGCTCTTGGATACCCTTGATTGTATCGGGGTCCAGCTGAAAATGCCCCTGTACACAGTATAACAGAAGGCCAGATCACCAAAAAACCGTCGCTAGCCCGTCACCAAATGGCTTTCCATTACATGACAGGTTGCCGAACATTTGGTGAATACTGACGAGGAAACTTTTCGAGAAAACTTGGTAACGACAAGATCGACTATAATAGGTTATGCCAAGCTTGTCTTCTGATTGCACTTTTAGCTCAAGAGATGCGCGGAATTTGAATGAAGGATAGCTGCTTGAAGCCTCTTCTCCTCACAGCGTCAAAATTAGTGAAAAAAGATTTAATAATCCCTGAACATGTAAACCCAGAGAAACTTACCGCATGAATATAATCAGTCTCTTCTGAACAAAACGAAGTCATTTCTGAAAAAAATAGTCGACAAAGTCTAACAATGAGATCTAAATTATTACATTAGAGCACGAAGGTTACAATTACTACGATATACAAAATTAGCATGTGATACGGTACAACTTGATTATGGCATGGTATGTGCTACATGTAGAATGTAGACTACAGTATTTGCTTACATACTAATTGCAACAACTTGTGAATGAATAAGAATCACGAGCAATTGAAACTTGTGCTTGATGATTTAGGTACGAATAAGTCTCGTACGTAACCTTAGATAAACTAGTAAACAGCCAACTAATGATTTATAAAAGATAAATTTGTATTATACTGTTTTGACATGTAATGGAAGAAAATGCATGTAAGACTAACAGATGCGCGCTTTGAATGAATTCGAATCTGTTTACATGTAACTCGCAATACTGACAGACATAGCTTCTTTTTGTGTTCACGTCTTTGTCTAGGTCCATATTGTCTAAGACATCCTCAAATTATGTACTATTTTTTAAACGTGAGAACGTGGGGACTGTCTATAAACATTATCCCATGCAAATGAGGTACACTTTACATATAAGAGTGCAATGGCAAGTTTGAGAATGGGTAGAAATGTTATTCAAGCGGTATAACAGCGAGTTTTTGAACGTTGAACAACTGCTTACCCATGTGCTGTGTGAAAGTGACTACAGAAAATCACTCAATCCCTACTCACATTTTGCATAAAAACATAGAAAAGCAGTTGTCCAAGTTTCAAAAACCGATTGTTATCCTGCTTGAAAGCTGATGAACATATCTGCTCAAAGTGTTATAACAAACCAATGTGTGCTTCTGTGTAGCTGTCCCATTTTGGGGGCGCATCTGATGATATGCAAATTAAATACGGTCACGAAGAATGATTCATTAATGGAATGTATGGAAGACAGAGCAGAACCCTTGCGAATTAATAAGACAACTTTATTTTTGATGGTTGATTTCGTCCTATGAATAATATCATGATAGTTTTATAATGTGATGAAAAAACATAGCAGACCCCAAAGCATGGAAACACACGAAAAAATTGGGGGATCTTTTTAATGGAATAAAGTCTTTTATTGATAGAATTTAATAACCGAAGTATATTCTGACGCGTGCTCCACATTGCTCAAAGCTTCTGACTTGTTCTGCACAAGTTCTGAGCAGCGCTATGAGCTCCAGGCGGCAAATTGATCGAGGTCTTCAGGCTACGGTCCAGAGAATTTCCTTAGCGTCATCGTCAGACTTTGCCTGAAAGAAACAGAAGTCGGACGCATGGACTGATGGTCTAGTTACACTGATTGTGAGGAACGAGGTCTTGGCCAGCACCGGCATATTCTGGGAATGAAAAAGGTGGACCGCCTACACCAATTGCCTATTTTTCGACGATAAGAGGAAAAGTGACTCGAAGAAAACAAAAAAGGAGCGCCGCTGGTGCGCCTGATGTGCGCCCCGTGTAGCACGTGAGGCGAACAAAATACACACAGCCCCATGCTCACGCCTACCATAACTCATGCCCACCTTGCGCCGGTGCGCCGCGCCTACAGCAGGCCTTCAATGGGTGGGCCGCAACAGATGGGTCAAAACACTACACCACGACGGGATTACCGTACTTGGTACAAGTTCTCAAAGTGCGTCACGGAAATTCTTTGGCGCAGATCTCGATCTCACCACAACTCAGGAGAACCTTATCGAGGTCGTTGCACCGGCTCCTATCGAGGGGGCAAGTGCTTGCAACCCAAGGGCGATAGAGCTTGTGCATCGACCGCGTCAGTTTTGGCTGCGCGCCGACCCTGGTTTGAGGTAGGACGGAAGCCTCGATAAGCCTCGATAGAGCCTTGGCATCGACCGCGTCAGTTTTGAACCCAACCTAATTCTCTGCACTCTAGTATATACACACACTATTTCCGAGCACTTCTCTGCCTCATCCCTCATAAATTGCACACTATTTCCTTGACTTTCCTGTCTGATCTCTCTCAATATGCACACTATTTCCTTGCCTTCCAGTATCTAATCTCTCAAATAAAAATTTTATTACTTTTTATATGAATAAATAAGAATATCATACAAGGAAATAAACGCGGGTAAAGTCGACGAAGAATAATAATAAGATAGACGGGGATGCAACCTATACTTAGCCTATAAGGGATTTGCTAACATTACAAAATGACTACCCAAGGAACATAGACGATGGCAGAGCTGTCATATATTACATAAGATCTCATCGAAAGCTACCGCACTGTAAAAAATGGAGCAGAAATGTAATAAAAGGCTATTAAACAATTCACATGCAAAAATGTAAAACATATACTATATATTGTACGTAAAAACAGCTATAATACGAAAAGCTGATATATCAACGCAAAAAATGCACTTATGGGAAACGGCATAAATATGAGTGTTCAGAGCGAAATACCGGCCGGTTTTTTAAAACGCATCGTGGACACAGCATTCTTATGCAGCTTATATGCAACGAGTAAAAAATCGAGTTAAATTCGAGCAACTTAGCATAAATATGTAAGAAGATAGATTGCTCACGATGAATTTCAAAAACCGGCCGGTATTTTGCTTTAAAGCTACGTTATTAACTCAGTCTACACTCTCCTTATTAGAAAACAATTGAGTACATTGGGGCGGGATCGAAGGAGCAAATTCACGTACGAGTACATTTTTTGAGTGTTTAGTTAGTACGCCTACGCACAGAAGACAGAGTTAATAACGTGGCCGTATAAGACAAAGATCCACTTCGACAATTGCGCATTGTGACAATGATGGCCCCGGAACCAAGCCTTCTGCTACGTCTCCAGTTCCAGATGCGACAGAATCGATATTGTCTCCTCAGAATTCTTCAGAAAGCTGCAATTGAGCGCGCCAGAAGTCCCAGATGCAGGCACATACCACGCTGATCGATGACGTGATGGGCAGACGGGCTGAAAACGCACTGTTCTATAGTTCTATTAAGGTACGAGGTACGAGGATACCTAAGAAAGTTTATGGCTATAAGCAATGGCTGAAACTTACAACTTCCTAGTTACAATAGTTGTTTTAGTTTAACGGTTCATATAGTCTAAAAATTAGCACTAGCACACGAGAATTAGCACATTAATAGTAAATCTATCTTGCTTAAAATGGGGTTTCCATCATCATCCGTACAATTTGAAATTGAGCCGTACGATTTTGAAGTAGATCCGCACTAGATTCAAAATCGCTGCAGGACCTTGTCATTCACATTTCATACACATGGACTCTAACATGGACAAGTATTTGCCATTTTCGCAAGTGTGAATCACATACATGGAGATGGAAACCCCATAATAGAATCCCTACCGCGGTCGCCATATTTCTACTTTGTTAGAGCAGAAACTTGAACACACAGACTTCGCACAAGTTGCAAGGTGTGCAACTTGTGCTCACAATCAGCTCTGTTGTATGCATTGTGGTGGCTGTGGTGTCTGTATACATTTGCATAACACAATATAAAATCAACAGGCGCGCCTTACTTGAATCAATATAACAATGAGAATTGCCCTTGTCCAAAAGTTCAAAACAAAATGTCCCAAAGCGATCCTAATCAGTAGCCACATACCTTTCCTATCCGACTGAGGCTTCTTTTCGGGACTCCTCTACTCTTTTTTCCAGACATCCGCTCTTTACCTCTTGGCTTCTGCTACGTTCTTGTGGTCTTCTGTCTCTGTCTCCACTCTCCTATGTCTCTGGTCTTTCAACAACAGAAAGAAAGGAAACCCTGAACACAGTGTATTTATCAAAGGTCAAGCCACCTAGATGTTTTCGTCTTCAAGTCTTCAATAAGCGAAATATGGACTGCGAAGTTGAACAGCTTAACTACAAACACAAATTTACTAGAAACATGTAAATAAATCAACAACCATAATTGACTGATGGAGAACTGTCACCTTACCATCGAATCGTCTCGTTCAATTTCATCCAAATCAATCAGCACGAGAACCACTTCACAGTTCCAGCGCAGCGGGTTTCGTTTCCAAAATTGCTTTCCTGTCGTTTTTCTCCCTAGAGACTTCGACGCTCTTCAAACTTCCCAGTCCTTGTCGATGAACGCTGAAAAATTAAACCAGATAGTCCAGGAACAAACAATTACACATCCAATCACCTAAACACTAGTCACCCAACTAACCTTCTCGGTGATTGTCCACGAATAGAAACGGTTCGTTGATTTCCCCAACATCACCTCCTCGCATCTTAAAGTGAGGAGCATTCTTTACAGGAGTATACATATTTAAAAGCAACAGGAAAACATAGAATCGAAAGAAATACAATACAACCCAGAGTTTGCCTAAAAAAAAAGTTTTTCGTAACGGACGCTCCGCGTTTACACTGCGTTGCGGTATTGAAGAAAGGCTTCGGTCGCGCCTTGTGCATCGACCTCGTCAAAAAATGCCTGGCCATCGACCGCCACTGGAAGATTTTGCCCCAAAATTGCCGCGATTTTGCCCCAAAAATGCCGGAGCGCAAAAGCTGCTTTGCCGTGCGGCAATTTTGGGGCATTTTTGGGGCACACATTTTGCCGTGCGGCAATTTTGGGGCATTTTTGAGGCACACATTTCTGCCATGCGGCAATTTTGGGGCAATTTTGGGGCACCACTTCTGCCGTGCGGCAATTTTGGGGCAATTTTGGGGCACCACTTCTGCCGTGCGGCAATTTTGGGGCAATTTCGTGGCAATATACCTTTGCAAAACAAAAGCATTGACAAGAATCGAACCTGCCAGTGAATTAGTTTTGCAAATATTTATTTTTATATTATTAATATTCTATTATACATTATTAATACTATTAGATGTTTTAACATTTGCAATACACATATTTTGTATGAGTACATCTTTGCAAGACACAATCACTTGGCAAGAATCGAACCTGCCGACATGAATCGACACCTGTTCTGGAAACTGCGCCTTAGACCACTCGGACATAAAGCACATGTTAGACACTGCTAAAAGTTTGGCCATGTCCGGCCGACCGGCAGATATTCAACTAATGCGGAGCGGTGCGCGTCACGGCGCGGCAATTTTGGAGCAATCTGAAAACTTTTCCCTCTACTCTTTCTCAACACTGTCTCGCCACCCTGGCAATTTTGGGGCAAAATAACCGCGGCAATTTTGGGGCAACGTTGCAAAACCGCGGCAATTTTGGGGCAACATCTTCCAGTGCGCGTCAGTAATTGACAAAAATGGAAAATTTTATGAAAAATGTGGGGTTTGTCCGCGACCCGTGCATCGACCTCGATGGACCGATTTTCGTGTCTTGCCGTGGCATCGACCTCGATGAGTTTCCCCTTAGAATTTATTTTGTTGCGCACTTTTAGTTTGTTTTGAAAAAACAACGCTTTGAAGTTGAAAAAACATATGTTTCTCTGCGCATTTGCTTTTGTTTTCGTTATTATTGATGCAAGCCTGTTCCTTCTCATTGGAGGTGGAAATACACCATGATTCTGCTTCTTGCTTTCCTCTCCTCTTGAGGAATTTCGGAATTTTCGGATTAGACGTTTCTTTCACTTTCCATATGTAACCCGAATTTGAGTCTTTCTACGACAAAATAACATTGCAGGTTCAAGTTCAGTAACAACAAGTTCAAGTGGTGCTCTTTTGCCAGACAGTATCTTTCAAACATTTTCATTTATTCTCCTTGAACCGCTTTTCAATTTCTTTTTCTCTGCATCATAAACCAGTAATAAGACTCTGCTTGGTGTTTAGGTAGTTTGACTGGGGGTGTGCAATGACGCTGCTCAGCAAAATGTCCCCGGTGGGACTTACCGCCGCCAAGTGCTGTCATCAGCAATTGCTGCAAGTATGGGTTTTCTTTTTTATGTTTACTTACCAAAATTCATATACTCAAATATAAACCTAGCAATGCAGTATATGTTATCACTTTTAAGTTATTTAGGCAGATAGGTATATTAAACATTTAATTTTAAGGCAAACAAGTTCATCATGCCTGCAGTGAGATGCTCACATGCACACGTTTTCCGCAAGCGCCCCGGACAGCTTATTGTAAACAGAATCAAGGTGAGTGAACTTGATTTATTGCATTCCGCTCTCTCTCTCTCGGTTCAAATGTTTTGTGATTTCTAAAAAACCTACATTATGCTTATGTTTAGGACGTGTGTCACTTTTACTTCATCGGAATCGGATTCCTGCCCGTTTTGATGGCTCTTGCTTACAATCACATCGTATATGGAACCTGCGAATTGAAGGACTACCCTACCGAGGTGAGTCTGAATGAGGGTTTTGTTTTGGAAATTTGTAGTTGTCTGTGTGCTTACACCTCTGGCTTACTTCGGATCTAACTGCCACAAATTGTTGGCGTCCTCGCCCTGGTATGGATTAGAAACATTATTTGGCTATGTTTCGTTTGTTTCATTTTGATATATTAGTGGCGATTCACTATCATTCATGACGAATTTGGAATTTATCTTTGCGGAAAGTTTTGTAATTTATATCTTAATGTTTATTGACTTGCTTAGTTAATTAGATCATTTCCTTGAATGCAGAAAAGTTTCTTTATTTTGTCCAGGGCGCTCCCCCACATCACTGGCAGTTCGAGCGCACGCCAGTCCGTCAGTGGTGGGCGAAACACTTTGGAGTTTCCGATGTGGAACACCATGAGCGAAACCTCGCCTACTATGAGAAGCAGGGAATCCTTCAGCGATGGAGGTTTGTCGGCTTGCTTTGGTATCTTCTTTCTAGTTTCTAGGAACTTTTTTATTGCTACTACACTTGCTAGGTACTTGCGGTTGTTTCAACGGTCGAATTTACATACTACATAAAGCTTTATTGTGAACAAGTGAGTACAAATTATTAAATGACAAGTAGAGAGTAGAAAGAAACGTAGTAAAGTAGTAATGATAAATTACAAGATAATATATATTGGTTGGTTTCTAACTAACGAGAGGCAGCTTAGTTCCTAACAATGTGGGCATTTATAAAAACGATGAGTTTTTCGACGTTACGTAAACAGAGCTTGGATAACACGTCGCGTAATTCTTGCATCGGTCATCCAGTTATAATCTTTTAGACAGATCGAACAGCGCGTAAAGCACTTGGAGGGCGAGCGATGGGACTACAAGGCTTGGTCGTACCAGCCCGTTTCGTCTACTTGGGTACTTTGTTTATTTTTTATTACATTTTTTGTTGTCTTCAGACGTCGTCCTAGTTTTTTTTAGGGGAAGAGCGCATTTGGCTTGAACTCTTGAATAAGTTGTTTTTGTTTTGAGTCGTAATAAGAAGTAAATTGACGTCTCGCAACAATATGAAAGTTCAGCAGTTAGTGAAATGTGACCAGTGAAACATATGTTGTTGAAGGGACTGGACTGTTATGTTTGTGAACGAGTTGAGTGCGTGTTCAATTATCGTCTTGTGGTCATTATTTACTATGTATTTTATTAGACTTGCGTAAAGATTATGGGGTGTCTAGGTGTCTTCTTTTCTTTTAATTCCTTTATTTCTCATCTTTTAGGTTGATTACGGCAGATGGCACGCTTTGCGTATGAGAGATCAATACGAGCAGCACGGACACTATGCTCAGTAAATAATAGGAGCTTATATAGAGGTATGTTGTGTTTTGTGTTTATTAAAGTATTATTTTTGATTGATAGCGTCTTTTCGACACTTTGGAACACGAACCGGTTTTGAATAAGGGTAGTCTCCAACTTTTTATTTGTGTTCTGTAGTTTTGTTTATGTGTTGTTCTTATGCATTGAAAGTTCGCGGGGTCGGGGTGTGTAAGTTCAGGACGTTTCTTTTCTCATTATTTACATTTTTTTATTTGAGTACTTGTTTTGCTTGTGACAATATCTAATTTGAGCTGATTGGCTCATTATTTTATTGTAATTAACTTTGCGTAGATGTTCTATATTGAATCGCTTCACGCTTGTAAGCCTTGTCGATTGTTTATTATTTTATTCTATAGCTAGTTTTCGCGAAGGCGAAGATTTAAAAGTATTCCTTTTTATTGATTGAATGTGAACTTTTCAGTAACCTTTCGTGAATCTCTACAGAACGTTTAAAATAGCATTCCCTGTTTTTGCATTGTTTCTTGTTTCGTATCCCTTATCTCTAATCCAGATCTCTAGCTGTCTTTGGTTTTTTTTATTGGATCGTTTCTATCCTATGTTGAATTTGCGATTAAGATCAGCTTCTTCATCTCATACATATCGATCCATTGATCCGTTCGTTTTCCCTTTTTTTATCGTGCACACGGGAATTTTATTACTTGCAATTCTATTATAGTAGTTGCATTGTAATATATTTAATAATCTGTTGTCGGTGTGATTCTACTTGCATTGCGGTAGTTCACTCATTTTAAGAGAATATCTCAGAGCTGGATCTGGATGGACATTATTTGCTCCCTGCTTACTTTTTAACGTAATTGTAATTCTAATTTGTGATAACGTAGAGTTGTAGTGATGTTGATCTATCAATCTGTCGCTTCTTTCTCTTTCAGTAATAAGTAGTTAGGCGAATTAATTTTATTGGTTCGATAAACATGGCTGATAGTTATGAACAGAATCTTGTGACTATTATTGATTTATTTTTGTTTGATAGTTTGAACAGAATCGGGTGACTATTTTTTATTATTGAATACTTTCAGGTAGTTCCTGCGTTCCTGGTCCGTTGTGTGCCCTGAAACGTCCGTCCTCCGTCGACCAGCGATTGTAGTTAAGTGCAGATCAGTACACAGAGTTTATTTAAATATGTATCTATTCTATTCTCTGTTTTGTTGTAATATGTGATGTTCTGTATAGGTATGTTTTCATAATGTCAGTCAGTCTCTCAGTCAAATAAAGATTTTAGTATGAATGATGTTCTTTTGTTTTTCACAACGTGTTGGTTCTGAACCATGGCGGATATTTTCAAATTATGGTTTTTTATGTTATTTAGCTTTATGTGGCAAGTAGTACTGTAGTGTAACATTAGGAAATGATGTGGTTTGGTTGTAGGATGTATTTATTATAACACAGTATGTCAACACTGAATTGGTCTTTTCCAGCTTATGAAGAGAGGTATATTTGCTGGCGGAACTTGAGTGCAACACGTAAAAGAGCTTAACTAAAATTTACGTTAGTAGAGCAGGTTGGTATTTCTTTTTGATTACTATTTTCCGATTGCGTGGGCTGTTGGTAAAGTTTTACACGTACTGTCTGTTATATCTTTGAAAAAGGTTGACGTTGCCCTCTAGCTGCTTTTTTTCGTAGTCCTTGGGTATATGTTGTGTATAATTTGTTTAATTATTTTCTGCTATATCCGTTCATGTCGATAGATTGTCATCTGGTACGGGGTACGGTACCTTCGACTAGTGCACGCATTTTACCTTTTAGGATGCTCGAGAACGTGGTCGCATGGGTACTCAACACGTATGTTGGTGAATACCTAGAGAATTTGAATACTGATCAACTTTCTGTAGCACTTTTGTCAGGTATGCAGTATTATTATTATTATTATTATTGAATTTTTTTTAATGGGTTATGGTTATAGAAATTATGTTTTAAGTTGTATTCATCCTTTTCGTCTATTTGTGGCCGTTTTGGTATACCTGTGTCTGATCCCTTTTATTATTATTCAGTTATAACGGAACTTGCAACTTTTTTAATCGAATTATCACTTTCGTTTTATAGGGCAAGTAGAACTGGAGAATGTACCGCTTAAGAAAACTGCCCTTCGTAAGCTGGACTTACCGATTGAAGTGAAGAGCGGTGTGCTGGGAAAGCTTACTTTGTCTGTGCCGTTGACACATATGAGGTTGGTTTAGGGTTTATATTATTACAATAACTTTATTATTATTATTGCTAGTATTCGTATTATCTTCTAAGATACTGTTACGGGTTTTACGGTCACTGAGTTCACTCACACAAAGTGTGTCATGTCACGTTGGACATTGATATAGTTTTTTTTCTTTTTTTTTTGTGAGTTGTCTGAAAGTTGATATTAGCTGTTTTATGTTTTTTTAGAAGCGAACCATGGACATTACGCCTTTCTGATGTTTTAATTATTGTTGGTCCAATATCCGAACACAAATATGACGTTGAAACTGCCGAGCAAATGGAACAAACGAAAAAGGAGCAAATGTTGGACGAGATTGAGAAAAGACACAAGGTAAGGTTGAGTCTTTCTATTTTCCCGTGTGTTATGTTACTAGCCGCATCTGATTCGTGAATTTTGGTTTGCTAGCAAATTGCCACGTACTACTTCTTTTCCTAAGGTGCTTTGCAATTGAAGCAGTGGTCTTTGAAAGATTGATCGATTGATGTACATTGTCGGTTTTTTGTGTGTGATATAGAACCTTTCGGGAATGTCCATCCCGAATGGTAAATTGGCATTCGTCAGGCTTTTATGTGTGATATGTGCCTGGATCTGTCAATTGCAGCGCCAACTCCTCGAGATAATGGGCGTCTCGGCGACCACTACAGAAGAACAGGAATCGTGGTGGGGTGCATCGTTGATTGCCACCGTTGTAAACAATATTCAGGTGCCTATCTTTATCAAAATGTACTTCATGTTCAACAGTTGCAGTTTTTATCATTGTTATGACTGAGGAACGTTTAGAATTGTTCTTTGTTCGTAGTATTGGCGTACATGAGTATATAATTTTTTTGCATTTTTGTTTTTGCATGCCGTATGCATTTTTCAATATTCCTCTATTCGGGGGCTCGTTACTTTACTTGCTGTGAACTTCCTTATGCTGAAGGGAAGTTTAAAGCCGTATTGTACCTACTTTGGGAAATTAGCACATAATACGCATTTCCTATGTATCGATCCTATGCGAAGTGTGTGCTGTGTGCCCTTCCGGCAAGCTTCAGGCACACACTTTGCATAGTATACATGGGAAATGCGTATCATATGCAAATTTCCCAAAATAGGTACAATACGGCTTTGACAAGTCACTTTCCGAATTTCTCAATTTCTCAGTAAAGATAATTCGTTTAGTTGATCCTTAACAATGTGCATATTCGCTATGAAGATGGCGAAACGCTACCGAATGGGCTTACATTTGCCTGTGGAGTTCGAATAAACAAGATGACTGTGCAGACGACCAATCAACAATGGGTATGTGCTTATAATGTCTCTTGTATATTTGAATTTGAATTGATTTTGATCGACTTGTTGTACCTTTTTCCCTTTCCCTGAGTCATTTCCTCGCAGCCACGCTCCCTTTTGTACATGATGTTTTGATGTTTCACGTCGGACTTAAGTATTGTAAGTGTGACACTTGATTATTCCGGGCCTTTCATTTACCCTTTGTATGCATCTATTGTTTTCTGAACGACTTTCTATTTGAAGCAGTCACTTGTTGCAGCTCATGTATATTCAAGGAAGGTGTGCCGCACAAGATATAGCTTTTAAAGTGCTCAATGGTTGTATTTTTAGAAACCCGGTTTTGTGGAGCAACAAGAAGGCGTGAATGTGTTCAAGAAATTGGATCTCACAGGCTTCGCACTCTATTGGAATTCGGATCAGCCATTATCCACGAACATTCACAATGTGAAGGATTTGCAGGTGACCTTCTCAAGTCGAATATGCATTTAAATCGAAATACCGGCCGGTTTCTGAAGCACGTCCAGTACACCAGCATTCTTATGCTGCCTATGCAAGTAAACATAAATTATAATAAAAAATCGAGCTAAATTCGAACAAATTAGCATAACTACGCAGGAATTCAGTTCTCCATGCTGTGTTTCAAAAACCGGCCCGTATTTTGTTTAAGTTTAGACCAGGGATATCATGCATGAACCTTACATCCTTGCCTTGAACAACTCTAGATATTATTCACCGATAATTTGGCGAAATGTGTTCATCACAGCTTAACCAGATCTTGTTTATAGAATCTCCTTGCCCCTGAAGACGCGGGAACCAATCAGTACATTATCGAACCATGCAGCCTGGAACTTCGGATGGAGAAGAATTCGAGCAAATTGCCGCTGAAAGGAAATCCGCCTATTCCTAGGTTTAAGGTGGGGGTTTACAAATTACTATTCCAACATCTGACTTTCGGTTGGTTGAATTGTGTACCTATTAGATCCGTTTTTCGGCTTCTTATTGTATAGTTCGGCTTCTTATTGTGTTTTATAAGATGAGCCACACCGGTGCTTTTTCGACATTTGTTTTCCATCAATATCTATCGCATTCAGTAATTACTAATCACTACAAAAACGAAGAAATTGTTTTGTTTGAAATGTAGTTAGTGTACTTTGTTTGAAGATGTCCTTTCATGTTTTCATTTTAGTTCTGGCTCCGACCTGAGAAGATTGTAGTAGAACTTTCGCGTCGACAGATGACCGAATTACGTGCATTGAACAGAGAGTGGAGTAGGTACGGTCCTTATATTTTTTTAATAAATACCACTATTCAGACATACAATCATCCTTATATGCATGTCTCTTAAACTCTTGCTTTACTGCATGGACCCTTACTTGGGTTGGGTTATATAAATGAAAACGTTAAGATTACTCCCATTCATATATTGTTTGTTGTAAAGCGCCACAGACCTTTTTCCGAATTCCGAGTGTTTCACAGAATATTTAGTTACTATGAAATGTGTGAGACTTAGTGAGACACGTTTGTTAGTCTGTTGACAGTTTGACTTGTAATGCTTCAATACCGCTTTTCAGATTTGAACGTGCCCGTCTGCACAGAAAATGGAGACCAGTATCTGGGATTGTTGGAAGGTTTGCTGATTTGGGATTTTCTTGGTTTTCCTGTCATTTTTTTGGTGGGTCTTATTGAAGGTGGTAATTACCGCACTTTGAACTGTTAACACTTAAAGGTAGTGCTTGATAATTTTAAAAATGTATTTTAGCGCTAAAGAGTGGTGGAAGTTCGCGTGTGACCGTATTGTGGATGATAAACGCCGTGATAGCTCCCGAAGTACATGGTCACATGCCTTGACGCGGGCAAGGCATTTGAATGCATACGCTCGAGCCTATAGAAGACGACTTCTGATGCTGATTAACAACCCAACTACGAGGTATTACGTATTATAGTTGTTTTGTTGGGTGTCATTGGCATTATATATTAACGCTATTAATCATTTGCGGAAAAAGTGCTCAGAATGGCGGCGAATTTAGTATAGAGGTTCTCACAAGCTTGTCAGAAAAGCTTGAATGTGTAGTTGGCAGTATGAGGTTATAATCCATCTGGTGCTTATTTAATTGTGGTACAAATGCAATTAAATAGCCAAAAATCACGTGGTATTATGAGAATTTTTCTTCGAATGCTTATTTTTGCTTTTGTTTCCAGAGAGCCAGCCGATCCTTCGAAAAGTCCGCAAGACCATGTCAAATCAGTGGCCGGAGGAGAAGAACGGATGGTTATGAAGCAGATCGAAAGGGATGAGCAGTATCAGTTTAGTGTAAGTTTGCTTTCCACTGATCTGATATGTTCCTCTACAAGTTTGGCTTTTCATTTATTCCAAAAGAGTGTTATTAAGACTAGTAAGGAAACACTTGTGACATTGATATGTTGCATTTGAAACATTAGTGTTTTAAGCACCGTTTGTGGTTATTTTTTCTTTTCACAGCATTGGTTTACACCCTCTCTTTGGTTTCGTCGGAAGAAATTGTCTCTCCCCATAACATAACTAATTGTAAGACCTATTTCTCAGTGGCCCTCGTTTTAGGAATTGAATGTGTTTCGAGAAACTGTTTTCCGAAAGCTTTTGCGTGACAAGGAGAAAGAACATGGTTGGACTGCACCATATGTTGGTACTACTTCCGAGGTGGATAGAGACACCCCTCCCGGTGAAGGGTTTGAGACGATTGAGAGGTGAGTAGTGAACTAGCGCTACGTTAGAGCACGGGGAGGGTCATCGATGACTTGTGTTGTTGACTCTCTGTTTTATTGATGATTTGTTTCTGTTTTATCTCAACTTTGGCAACAAAGAGTCGTTATTCTGTTACAAATGGGCCTCGATGCCTGATTTGTTGAAGTATCACGTATCACAATTGTTCATTTAGTCCATCAGAAGAGGTACCACCGGCTCTTCCTGACCTGAACAAGCCCGGTCAGAACAAAGGACTGTACGGGTGGATAGCAAGCTTCTTTGGAGGAGAGCAACCAGGTATTCATTATTATAAATTCGACTTTGGGTATTGATGCAAAATACTCTCCACTTGATAATTTTTATATTTTTTATACCGTGTATGGTGAATCAGGTCAATTTCAGACACTTTGCAAAGTTCTGTGCTGAATATGAGTCTAACCTTACCTTTTACCCTTATAGATTGCCAAGATTGATGTAGTGATATGCATTAGTGCAAAAGTTGTGTGGATAGTTAATATCAGCTTTTGTGATTGTTTTGTAGTGAGAAAGTGTTTTCTTCAGATAGTAAAATTGACGGCGAAGGTGCTTCACTTGATTTTGGAACTGTTGACTTCCACGAGTTGAAGAATCTACCTCCTGCCTTCAAGGAGCTTGAGAAACAGGTGAGTAACACTATTTCGTAATTTGTGCAATTCTTTTGTTTTTGAATCCATGAGTGGACCTTTTTTTGGAGTACACATTCTTAATAGCTACTGTAAGTGAGTAACATTTAATATTCTATTCGGTAGTCGGTACATACGCTGTACTGTTGAATGTTCGCCTACAGTGCAATTGGTGCGTAAAAAAAGGTTAGACCCGTCTTCGCAAGAGAACTGAGGCCGTATTCACCAACACACAGGGCGCCCTCCCTAGGTTCACGTTCGATCTGAATCTCTCCTGTCTCGCACTTTTTAGCTCCCTGGGGGGCCCAGTAAGGGCTCCCTACATGTTGGTGAATACGTCCTCTGACCTCTGAACTCCGCGCGGGTCCCGTGCCTGAAATACACCGTCTGGTTACATTTACTATTCTCACGCACTCACTTTAGGTTGAAGAGGAAATCCTTGATGTATTACACGATTCCTGGGACGATTCGACAGTTCTTCGAAAAGATCTACTGCTGGCTGAAATTGCCTTGAAACTGGACCATCTGACACTTCGGTTTATTGATTCTAAGGTGAGTTATTCATAATTTTCAGTAGCCTAGTTCACAAAAAGAAAAATGCATCATCTCTCCCCCTCTCCGTCGACGTGACGTGTTTATTTGAGTATCGATTCATAACTGTTTTTGCGGCTCCGTGCAGGAAAAATGAAGTGTTTCGTTTAGTCCGATTTGGCGTGCGAACAGCGGCGTGTACTAGCAATCGACTTGATGAAGGTAAGTGTTTATTTAAAAAGAAATGTATTGCATTTTTTTTATAAGCATTGCAACTTTTGGCTTGATAGGAGTGGTTTTGGTTGGCTTGAAAATTCATTGTATCTGTGAAGTGCGCATTTTGTTGAGAATTGGTGAAAGAATATTTATTTTAATTTGTCTTAGGTAACCAGCTGTGTGCAGCTGTCTCCACGGACACACACACTCGGTGTTTCTCTCTCTGTGCACGATTTGTCAGTACAACGCCTCGTCTCTACCCATGGAAGACATCGGGTAAGTAAGCTAACAACTAAGTGTTTTGCATGATCCTCTGCGTTCGATTAATTGGGAAACCGTTTTACTCTCTCACTTTAAAATCATTATGAAACATAGTTAATTTAGTTTTTTTTACCATAAGTGTAATGACAATTCATATGTAATTTAAAACAAACCTGCGGGTTTAGGCGTAACAAAATGATTGCTTACAGGATACTAGTCTCCGAAATGCGGACGAGCTTGATGAATCGTTGTTCTACTCGAGTACGGAGAATACAAAGGTACTAATATGTTCGGTTATTCGAGATTAGTTCAAGTGTTGTGTTCAAGGTTCCGATCTGTTTTTTACTTGAAATGCTGTGTCACTTTAACTATAATTGGGACTATCAATTGGCCTGTTCGTTTCCGTGTTCTCTGAGCTCTCGATCAAATTTAACGTGACATCATAAATAAGGTTTCACTTTTCTGCAATACTATGTACACGTACACTGCTTTCAGGTTCTGTTGGCTGTCGGGCGAGGCACGAAAACTGATGAAGGGAAACCGTTGTTCAAGTTCGTTTTTTTTGTGTTTGATTGTATTCTCTTTTAATTCATTTATGCAGTTATCATTATTATAATATATTCGCCCCAGCGCAATTTCCGTGGAGGAGCTGTGTATGTCATTTTCCCACTGTGAAAGTCATTGACCACGAAATAGATTGCAAACTAGTCGTGTGTCTCGTTCAGAATGCAGTACCGTCGCTGCTCACCACGTCTAATTGTCCGTCACACTGTGGAAGGCTCATTCCGACCTATTTCGATCATGCTCGATGAGAAGGCCATATCCGGACTCGGCACACTTTTTGAGGTTTGCTATTTTTTCTTATCGTTATTATGGGCGGAGTTTTGTATGTAGGCGAAATTTGTATTATATCCTTTTTATTTCAACTCACAAAGAAAGCAGTTTTTCTTTGTAGGATGACCCTGAAGTGATTTTGGCCACGGACGCAGTGACTCCACTTTCTGAGGTTGGCTATCAAATGATATCATGATTAATATTGTCATATATAAGCAGGAGTATGATTGGACATATTAATATATATCAGTAGTGTTATAATGATGTGTTTTTAAGTTATTTCTTGAAAAGTATTTTGGTGTTGTTGTTCAGATGGTTGATGTTGATGTGTGCCCACCGGTGCCACTGCCGAATTCGACAACGTTGGAAACGCATGTGTTTGTCAATCTCAATATTCCGAATGTAAGAATTGCGACTGATTAATGTTTGTATTCGCTACCCGAACTGTATGTTTATTTGTTATTCGTGCGCCGACCAGAACTAGATCGGATTATGTAGGCTATTTTATTCATTAAATAACAGACTCATTAAGGAACGCCGAAACTTTGTAATTCCTTTTCAGCTGTCACTAATACTGAGAAAGCGAGGCTGGGATGAAAGTGGAGCTCCAAAGAGGGACTCACCGGCTGAGCCGTTTGCTCGAGTCAAAATTGAGGATGTGCGTTTATCCATCGTAAGCAAGGAACTCTACGTTTCTACGGTCAGTTTAATCAATCTAATTCAACAATTTTGACCAACATCTCTCACAAATTTCGGCTATGTCAAAAAAGGACCTTCTTGCTTAACGTCGATCGTCTAATTGATAGCGTTATGGAAAGATAAGGTAATCGGGGGGGGGGGGGGGGGGGGGGGGGGGGGGGGGGGGGGGGGGGGGGGTGTTGAGTTCTACGGTTAGAACGTTGTTTGTATTGAAAGGCACTGATATCTTATTAATGATTTTGGTCACCTTATAGGTTACTGTCGGTGTCGGACATATGGACGTGGATGATCTTCTCGAGAACACAAACTATCCACTGTTGAGTACAAAGAGGAGACGAGACTTGGTTAGCATGCGAATTTGAGTAATATTGTTGTAGGCAGTACTGTACTTCTTGGAGGAATGCTTCCACGAACTAGGTGTATTAAGTTGACAGCTTGTTGGCCATATGTTGTACACTACGGAGCTATGGAGAGTCGAAAAATGCTTAGAGTTACTTTATGCTATGCAATGAGCTTCTTGTTGTCATTATTCCCCTTTTTATAACATTTTTACCGGTGCTGAATAATGTAGTCCCTTCAGAAAACTGTGTCGACGTCATGTCCGGACCTCACAATCTACACTAGCGACACTTCGCTCCAATCCTCCTCGTTGCCAACCCCAGGATATTTGTCGAGTAAGGATTTTATTAATCATTGAATACAATTTGCTCAGATTTCATTAGGTTTACATTAGCATCATTTTAACTCATTACATTGTTTTCAATATATGTATTTATGCGTTAGTTTTATTTGAAGTTCTATATCGACTAGTATTTGTCATTGGCACCCATATGCAAATTGAAACTTCTTATTTGAGCGTTTGTCAGAGTGAGATGTTTCAGTGTGGGGATATAGTTAGTTATTTAGTGAGTCGTTCAGTTGGTTGCTCTCCGAGCGGCGTTTGATTAATCACACATTTACAAATCGATGATAAACTAAAGAGAAGTTTTTTATTCAATGGAAAGTGGAATACGTTTGTGTAAGTATTAATTAATTTTATAATTTTAGGTCTGAGCAGCACTGCCATGACTGATCGAAATGAAGCTGCATCCAGAAAGACGAGTTGTGCAGTTAAAGGTAAATTACCTTTTTCCTCATTAGTTAATCCTCTACATCTTATATTTTCATGATTTCATGATAATTGTTCTGATTTATCAGAATGCTTCATTTTGTGCGTGCGTGCCTTATTGTTGCGAGTCCCTTGTTGCGCGAGATTTGTGTCTATACCTTTTTGTTTAATTTTTGTATTTCAGCACCCTTAGTCCCTTAACCCTTTATTCAATATCTTCTAATTCTAGGTGCACGCGACAAGGAAAAACACCAGAACGAAGCGACAATTACGTGTACTCTTGTTGATGCGCGGCATACTCAATTTACTGATCGATTTTCCAAGGTGAGTATTTTAACTGTTGATGTAGTTACAGTATTCTTGTACTCGTTGCTGAGTTCCAACTGTGAATGTGTACAGAGTTTGAAATGTATTGGTATGCAGAATTCCCTTGTACCTGTATTCAAGCTTAGTTGACCATTAGTACAGTTACAACTGTAACATATGACGGAAAATCGTAAATGTCTATAACTTTGAACTGATTAACAAGATTTTATTCGCGTTGGATATGTATACAGATTGTTGAAATGGTTACACAGCACAACATTTTTGTGGGCAAGAGCAGAAAAGTTTTGGTTGAAAACAAGGATGTTAGCTTAATGTGAGTGCATTCCCTGGATGTTCTTTGCTTGTTCACGTGCACTCTAGTACTGGTCGATGGGTGGTGCATACAAAGACATGAAATCCACTTTGGGATAGAGACGCGCAGCACTTGGTGTTAATGACATGCTCCTCTTGCCGAACCTAAAGCAAATTTACATTTAAAACATTATTATTGTGGATGGTGTGCATATTGACTGATTGCGTGTTGATATGGTTCGTGTTCATGTTGATCTAACTAGAGGAGATCGGGGCCTGGGTGTTGGAAAGATTGTGCCAACTGGAATTGTACACCTTTCGCGCATAGTTGGCGCGCACTCTGTGAAATGCCTCGCCAGTACGGCTTACTGTTACTCGGTTTCATGTTTGCGAGTTAGCGCTAATGAGAAGTATCAATTACCTCATTCGTCCTCCCAGCGTTTTGCCCTTGAGATCGTGAACAATATCGGTGAATGGTACCAGATCACGTCGGGCCATCTGAATAGGAAGTGGATATAGACCGGTATATTGCTGGTTTAATCATTGTTTAAAATCCCGCATTAACCGCATGATTGGTTCGTGATTTGTTCGTGAGCTTGCGGTATGCGCCGCTGGCGTTGTATATCTATGCGGAAGCGGATGACCAACAATCTGATTAAGACTATCCCTTCATTGAAGGGGTATGAATGGTATTGGTATGGACCACATGCTTTGCATTCTTACGGCACTGGTGTTTCGACTACGACGGTAACTAACGTCCGTTCGCACTAGTTAGTTGTTAGTACATCACTAAACTATATGCTCTGACCTGTATCGGTCGCTCGTCCATTGGAATATTCTGTGAACGAATAAGAGTAACAAAGAAGAATAGAAGGAGTGATGCGACCGTTGAGGACTGCATTTTATAAATCAAGTGATTGGACTTGGCGCTCATGTGAGAAGAGGAGATCGTTGTGGATGTGAAGCGCCGCCCACTTCTCGCTTCTCTGCTCTGATTGGGTGATTGCGGTATGGGCATCACAAAGTAGTCTGATTTTGACCACGCCCATTTGTTACTGTTACGCTACATTGTAGATATGAGTTGGAATGGGCTAAAGAAACTTGGAACTTGTTTGCTCTGTTCGGAATTTCTCAGATAAATAAACTGGCTGCGGTTGTTGGATACTTGTGTTTTGTGGAGAATTAGGTCGCAATTTTTTTTACGCTAAGAGATTTCTCAAGCAGCTCAGGCAGTGCGGCGCGAGTAGACCGAACCAGAGTTATTTCGGTTTCGTAGGAAAGGCACCTTTGTCGCTACTGTCTTCGAGACGAACTGACGGATGCCGAAAACTGAGTGTGCCGGATCGTGTATTTGAAGCACAGTGTCCATGTGCAGAGTGCAATTTTATGCTGATTTTAGGTATAACACATTGCCTTGTGAGCTTTTTGGGTTGAAGTCCTGGGTTTTGGGAGATTCGAATTCATGACTCAATTTTCTTTGAGATTTTCATTGCAAGCAAAAATAGATTATTACGTTTTAATTTTAATTACGCATACAAAAATAGGTCACTACCATCGGCTGATTACTACACGTTCACGTCATCACCGTTTAAATAACAATTAGCCGTGCGTTGCTTCCGGCATCCCACGTCAATGTGATGAACTAATTTCCTACAGTATCTACATTCATGATTACACTCTTTGCAATCCCTTTAATTCGTTGTGCGGGGGGTGTTTACTGTTTTATCAAGGTTAACATATCAACTATGTACGTATGTACATTTCGGAGTATACGCAACAGTTCAGTATTTGAGCTGATATCTTTTCTGGTCATGTTACTTTTTTACTTCGAGACGCCAATAATCACGACTTGTTACTGTGGGTGAGGGTGGCTGCGCGCATATATCGGACTTAAAAGAAAGCACAAGGGTTATGTTATCTAAAAAAAACATGTTTTTCTTACCATAAGTTCCGTCATTGGTCATTCTGTGGTGCTACATCATGAACTTTTTAGTCCTCTTTCGTAATGCTAGGAAGTGGCGTATGCTGAATTTCGGTAATTATCGTACAGTATTTGTTCTTTGTAAAAATAATTCACAAGCGGAAATCGTTTGAGTGAAACGGAAATTGGTATATCTGAACAACATGTGACTACGCATTGAATCGTGTAACTTTATAATTGTTGTCGACTGAGATGAGATGATGAGCATTAGAGGTAAACCTAATTTGGACGGTGTTCATGGTACTAATATAGTTAAATATCTGTTTGTGGAGCGTTCATTTTGTATATGTATATCCATTAGAGAGTAATTAGCGCAGCTCTCGCGGTTACTTTGCCATTGTGCGATTTGCCCCTATTTTCGAAGTCATTTTAGCCGAACGGAATGGAAAAGGCTTAATTGTGATTGTTATACTAATTGCTTCATGGAAAAGTGATGCTTCAGCGCACTGTAGTACGATATTGAGTAAATTTCTTGTTATTGCATATGTAACAAGCGTTGCTGTGCAGGGGGAGTTACACTTTGCCTACTGTAGATTGATGTTGTTAATATACTACAGTACACCGAACACCCAGTATACATGTGGTATTGGTAGAAAAAATATTTTTCTTGAGTATCTGTATTCTGTTTCAGAAGAACTGCACTGTCGAGTTGGACATGAACGAGGTTGAGATGGGTATGAATAGGAGGTCGTGGACTGCACTGATGGAGTTTGCCGGCCTACTTGGGGAGGACGAACATCCATCGATGAGCAGGAACACGAGCCGGTTGAGGGAGAGGGACACATCGAACTCGAACTCAGCATCCGAGAGGGAATTGAGACGGTCCGAGAGGGAAGACTATACGGGTACAGTAACACTTTAATTTTTAAACGTTGTGAAGTTTCAGTAAATTTTTGATATTTAGCTTTATACTCCTGTTTGTTGTATGATAACGATCACGTAGGACATAGTTTTTTTTATAAACTACGTTGCTCAAAGATCTATCCTAAAGTGTTGTTTTATGTTGTGACTTCATCGAACTGTATTAACAGGGACGGATTACTTTGGGCGAGGTAATTTATTCATTATTATGTGAATAATAATAATAATGAACTTAATTTAGATGTGCAACCTTCCGGCGAACCATTCATCCTGGCATGTGGTCTTCATATCCGAACGTTGCGTATCAATATGAACTATCCGGCAAATGGAACCCGGCTCGGAGTTGTCTCTTTCCAGAACATTGATATTCTCAACAGTGTAAGAATCTATCCAATCGTGCCACTTACGGGGTTACCTTGTTAGAACTGATATTGGCCAACTGTCAGTAATTCTATTCTGTACATAGTATGTCGGAGTTACCGTACTTAAAGATCTCATATTGGCCAACTGCTAGCAATTCTAGCTATGCGTAGAAGATGTTTTCACTGAACCAATGTGGTACTTTGAGGCGTATGTAGATATTTGTTTTAGATACATTTAGAGAAATGGTCTGTCGTTTCACGATTATTTATTCACTTTACAGGTGAGACTTGGAGACGTGGGAGATCAAATGTCCCTCTCTCTTTGTTTTGATGGCATGAGAGTGACTGATCGAACTCCTCTCTACAGTACCCTCTATGATGATAGAGTGGTTCTTACGGATGACACCTCCTTGGTACCTGCCAGAGCTCAGCTTACACTTGTGAAGTACGTTTTTATTTCTGTAGCAGTTTTCTCTCACACTCACACCACATGGTTTGGTGTTTCACTCATATGAAAAAAAACTGTAGCCGTCTCAAGACTGGTCAGGTCAACCTTTTAAATTTATTGCACGAGCGAAAAATTGGTGTTTTGTCCGAGCGGAAATGGTCCGCTGCGGTCTCACACCTTTGGTGAAATTTAAGTAGCCAACGGTTTTGCACTTTTCTAATCAATTTGATGTTGGGAACGTTCTATATATTCAGATACCTTGGGGACGTGGATCTGTCGCGGGAGTGGGATCTTCTTGTACAGATGACTGTCCCAAGTGCAATGCACATGTACTACGTACACACGCACAGGTTATTTTTTCAGTATTTTAGGTTGGAAGTGGGAACTATGTTTGGAAATATGGCCCTGCAGCCTGGTTGATGTATCATTTCGTAATCTTTGGGAATGTTTTTTTATTTTCGAATTTTTTATAGAATTGTAGATTGAACTATGTCTGTTTGTGGTCATTATATGGTAGGTGTTGTTTCGTTGTTAAATGAGTTTTGTCCAACTCAGGTACTTCTGCGGCCTAATGGACTTTTGGATGCAATTTTTCGAGTTGCAAGACCAAGTGACGAAGCAAAAGAAGTTGAATGTATGATTTCGTAACTTCTCGTTTCTTTTTTTTTTTGCGGTTGGTGTTTTCTTGTAGGCACCCCGTCCTATGTTGAAAGTGTTTCACCGTATTAACTCAAAAAAGAAGGGAAAAAACTCAAGAGAATCCCCAATCACATTTAGGCATTCGACGGTCCTCGTTCGCGTGTGAAACTGGACATTGATATACAGTCTCCAACCACCATAGTGTTCCCTTTGAATCAACTGAGCGGTAAGGTTCATTCGAAGACCTAATTTTGTCTTCCTACCTAGTACATGAACGTAGCCTGATTTAACTTGGATTTATAGTGATTATGATGTAAGGACAGTTCCTTTTTGGTTTAAATGTCGTATATGTGGGAATACGATGCTCTGTTCTAGATCAATGTCTGGTTCTGGAGTCATCAGGCCTGCGCGTCACAAACTCGTTCAAGAAACACTCCAGCTTGAGCAATGTATTCAAGACGAATAGTGTGGATAAAGGATTTGGTTTCGGTATGTTGTGTTCATTTTCGTCTCTTCGTACCGCTAGGTTATTCTGGGTTTTGTGTGCATTCCTCCACTGTTTCCCTTCAAAATTCTAAGTTCTCAGGCGAAAGGCGGAGACGCAGAAAAGAGGATGGGGGTTTCTCTCTGTCTCGAGTGTTTCAAAGCAAATTTGCAATCTTTTCCCGCGGACGAGGATTCGCATGTCCGCGCTGCGCGCCTGAGGAGCAGAATTATGTAACATTTAATTGCAGACAGCAAGATTGATTGCCTGATTGACTGTATGCGAGCGATGTTGTCGGATGTACAACTGCACGAGGCAAGGAGGATCGACCGGGTTTTACGACGAGAAGAAAAGGTTTGAGCGGTTTTTGTTTTATGGTGGTTAGAAGTTCAGTGGCCGTATTCACCAACACGCAGGGAGCCCTCCCTGGCCTCCCCAGGGAGCTAAAGAATGCGAGAACAGAAGAGATTCAGAGCGCTCGTGAGCCTTGGGAGGGTTCCTTCTGTGTTGGTGACTACGGCCTCAGTACTGTACTGGAGATTCAGAGCGCTCGTGAGCCTTGGGAGGGTTCCTTCTGTGTTGGTGACTACGGCCTCAGTACTGTACTGTGTAGTTGGCTCGCTTAAGTATGTTGGTCTGTCAAAAAGTGTAGTAATGAAATAATGTGCGCTATTTCGCACACAATATGTGCTATTCCTTTGACACTATTTACGAAACCTTCCATTTTTTACCTTCTGCTAATCCATGTGCTTCAGGGCACCGCTTCACTGGGTCGTAACGTGTTCGACAACTTTGAGTTCCATGTTTCGAAGGAGGATATTTTCGATAAACGATTCGATTTGGCTACGGATGTGTATAGGAATCTAGACGGGCATTTGTCACATAATGGTAGGTGTCTATCTATTTGTTATCTATTTGTTTGATGTTGGAGTCGGTCCTTGAGCATAATGGTTCCTTAGTAGCAACGAATTCCATGATCATGCGCTCTTAGGAACTGTGTTGTTGGAGGTTGACAAGACGACGACATCTAGACAATGACCTTAGAGCCCTTAGCGACTTAAGGGGGCTCTGAGACCATTATCCAGATGTCGGCGTCTAGATGTTCCGAGTTCTAAAGAAGGATCCGTGTGATTTCTCAAAGTATTCCTTTTCAGCTCCGGACATCACAATCATTGCGGGTGTGCGAAATTTGTCATGGCGGGTCACAACAGATTTCTATTGTTTACTACGCGGGTGAGTTGGGGTTACTACTGTTCCTGTCTTGCTTTATCATATTTTTTGTACGTTCTTTTACGAATTTGATCAGTTTGGTTCTCCTATTGTTGAATTTATAGAGCTAGCGGATTGTGTAGTGAAACAGAATGTTGACAACCTGTTTATTCTTTTATCCACTAAACGATATTTTAGGTTCCTTCAGTGCAATTTGGCCGATCCACTCGTTCCTGTTCCGGAGACTATTCCAATTGAAATCCTACACAAACCGACTACCAGTTGTGTATGTTCTTTGATCGTCCCTTATGTACTAAAGTTTTTCTCCCATTTGTAAAGTGAAACATTAAGCTCGAACACTAGCGCCTTTGCTCTTTCACAAGCATTGGAGAATCTGATAGATTAATCGTTAGAAGTTATCGGCCTTTTGTTTGGAACCCTAGCTCGACTTTGTATTTCGTGTGCATGGGGGGCCTGTTCTCTGGAGCTTTATCCTTTTAACCTTTATGGCATGACTAAGAAATTACTCTTTAGGAAGTTGGTAGCTCGAACAAGTATGCTACCTTATCTCTGCGTATCATTTTCGAAGACGTGAGTCTGGATTGCCAAGTTCCGGCTCAAGTTGTCACTTCGACGGGAGTCTTCTTTGATAGGTAGTTTTTTTATTATTCTTTTTACTTGTTTTTTGTTTCGTTTGACTTATTGTGACTTGCCTGCTTACGTACATAGAAGACTATGTGTAAACTGAATTTCCTAATTGTTCCGTAAGGAATAAGAAACCGTAAGGAATGAACATGTGAGCTGATATAGGATATTATTTAAGTGCTAAGAAATTGTTTCTTAGACGCTATCAACCGTTCGCCAAAATGGTGCTCACTTCGGCGCGGGTCTCTTTTGATGTCTATATTGATGATCAGAGTGAGCTCGATCTCATCTGTGACCGAGCCGAGTTGTTTGATACGAGAGGTTTGGACTTTACTAACAATTAGTTGGTTGCTGTAATTGTTTTTGGTATTTGGTGTACAGTCTAGAAAGTCGTATGCCACACAACACAAGACAACGCGTTCTATTTTCTATTCCAGCTTTGTGCATATTATGGTTTTTCGGGGAAAGCGTTAGGCGGTATGCGTTCAAGTTGAGGTTGGGCAACCAGGCAGTGTACTTCTTGGTACATACCTTCATCTAAAGCTTGTGTGTTTCCAGTTCCTGCTCCAGGAAAGGCCACAAATGTTTATTGCAATGTACTGTCTCCGCGGAGTCCCAGTGAGCAGGCGAAATCGTGAGTGATGTTTTTCTTGTTCTTACCATGCAGGCGCGTTCCACATGCACATGAATTCATACACCCGTGCCCACATACATATACACTTTTACACACCTTTTAGAGATAGACACTTACACACTTTTTCTATTCCATTTACGTAAACACACGCAGCCTTACCGGTGCACGAAGATGCATTGTAGATTTCTACCATGCACCGACTACAACAGTACATTTCCAGCCAACAAAAAGTACTTTTTTCAATTTAGACCGCTCTCGCTGATGCTGGAAGCGCATATTTTGATGCGAAAGGATGAAGTGCCACTGGTAACCTTTGTGCTAATGGGCGCCCGAGTAATCATCTGTCCCGACTGGTTGAATGACGCCAAGGAGTTCCTACTTCTCAACACGGATTTCTTGCCACCACGTTAGTTTTCTTATTGTTATTTTTTTGTTGAAAGTTGAGTTGTACTTGTATATATTCACTTTTGATGTGTTTATGATAGTTATCCAAACCATTGATCAAATCGAAGAAGAAGCTCTTGGGATAATGAGGGGAAAGACAAGAATTAAGTTTAAAAGATCGATTTTTCTAGAAGCTGCCGATGATTCGCACCCGTTACTGACGCGCACGTACGGAACGAGCTCAACGGGGGTTGTTGCCAGAAATGCCCAGCCATCGCAACGCTTGCAGACAATGGCTGTGAAAGTTACTTTGAGGTGAGGTTTTTTGTTATGTATTATGCTAGCTCAAAGTGGAGGTGTAGCTCACTTTGTCAACTTCTCTGCGTTCGTGCGTTCGCACTTAAAGGAACGCAGTCACGATAAATTTATCATTTTTATTTGATTTTCATTAAATATAGGAAGGTGTGAAGGAACATATGGTACCAATATGAAGCTAAAGAGAAACGAACTCAGGGAGATAACCCACTGAGAATGGGAGTTACTGGATAACAATATTTTGTGAATGAAAGCAATTTCCCGGATGGCGGCCGAGATTGAATACCCTGCAGTGACAGCATATCACAATTGTCTAACACTGCAGGATATTTATTATATTATAATGAGCCTTTGCCCGGACACTTGCGTATCTACTGTAGTCGAGTAACTCCCAATCTCAGTGAATTCTCTCCCCGAGTTTGTTTTCCTTTAAATTGGTATTGGTATCGAATAATCGAATGTTTTCTCACTTCCTATATTTAATGAAAATTAAATAAAAATTGCAAAAAATATCGTGACGTGACTGCGTTCCTTTAATACAGTTAATACTTAATACAGTTGACCGTTTTTTAGAGAATGCGACCTCTACTTCTTGGAAGACCAGACTGTGAAGAACAGCTTCGCACTGGTACTATTCACAACCGCAGTGCTGAATATGAATGACGCTACGGGGGATCTGGCCGCAAACTTGGAGATTCAGGTTAATTCATAGCTTTTATTTTGCTACGGTAACTTGCTGAAACCCTTGAGCCCTGAGCGGAGTGTCTTGCCCGGTCGAATTATTCGTTTGGAGTTTATCTTTATCTGTTCGACTTTCTATCATTTTTATTAACATTTCCAACTCTCGTGTGTTTTAGAGCATGCACGCGAGTTGGTGTCTGATGGACAACGCGACGTCGACTATGTCGCAGATCAGTAATGAGTTCAAGGTGGCCATCGGATTGGCCCTCGAGCAGAAGACCCCGAAAAGATCCCATGGATTACCGATGCTTACCCCTGCTAGACATACTGTACAGGTGCGTGTACTTGTTTGATATCATTGATCAGAATTAAGATTACGTTTTTGCGGTTGCATTTAGTGTTACATGTATTATCGTTGTGTTGTCATTATAACTAGTGTTACATATCTTACTGATTGAAGATGAGACGGCTTTATTTAATAAGCATGTTTGTTTGTACAAAGAAATGTTGAAGTTACTGTGTATTGAACGTAGTTTTTATTATTGAATTTGCTCAGGTCGAAGTGTGTGATTTAATCGGCAAAGTCAGTTACAAGGACGCCCGAGTACTGAAGTTTGTTGTAGAAGGATGGACGACGCACTACATGATCACTTTCGGAAACTCGATAATCCCCATTATGCCAAACAAAATACCTGGAAAACGTGAGTGTTGAACAGTTGGACGTTGCTCTCTTCTTCTTCATTGAATTTCTAATTTCCAACTCGTACCCGAATCGTCACTCGTCACTGATTTTTAGCTAAGCGATGTGTGTTGTGTGTGTTGTGTGTATATGTTTACTATGTGCATACATATTAATGAAGAATGCTCAGCTAGTGAGAAGCATTCCATTTCAGCATTGGAAGTGGGAAAGGTGTCGGTGAAGACGGAACACGCTGATCTATGGCTCCTCGACGATGTTGTAGGAGGATCAATTCCTATCCTTAGATTTGGAGTCAGTGGTTGGTATTGTCATTGTGTACCTATGAATGACAAATGTTTATTACTTTTTTTTGTGGCCACGTTTGTTCATTTTGGTGTTGGAGTTGGCGAACTCTCGCACTTCTGCCATGTAGATGCGACCGATACTGAGTATCGGATACTTTTCAAAGGAGCTGCTTTGGTTATACTCTTTACGAACACTTTCTATGATTCTATGACGAAAATGTTCTCATTGGACGTGATTTGTTGATTGAAGTAATTGACTTTTGTAGGCCTTGCTGTGGATCGTTGTCAGGATCGATTAACGGCCAACTTTGCTGTCAATATCGATTACTTCAACCAGCGAGTGTTTGGTTGGGAACCATTCATGGAACAGTGGAGAATTCTACGGCTGGAGATCAATCAGAAGGACAAGATGCAGGTGGTCGAGTTGAGGACAGGTCGGTATAGTGTTATAGATATTATTTTTAAAATATGTGTCACCATTGTTTATATTAATCAGGTTGCATGGCCCATGGCTGGACGTTGCACTAACATGCCTTGGACGCATTGGTCACGCATAGTTATACTCTCTATAAAGCGTTGCCGACTTTTCTTATGTTGTTGGTTTTTGGCGTTGGTTGGTTGATATAGTATGATGAACATGTTACTTTCAGAATCGAAGAGCACATTGGATATCAACTTGACACAGGATTTGATCCTTCAAGCCACACAGTGGAGTAGTCGTTGGCCCGCGATTCAACAACAGATTTATAGGGACGACTTTAGGTTTGGGCATTGTGTGTTATTTTTGTTTTGCAATTACTGATCTTGTTGTTGTACGCACCATTTATTCTTTGTTTGAAACATCGTATGTAACAGAGGTTTACATTTCTGTTCGCCCTTTAGAAAACAATGTTCTGCAAAGAGTCGATCCGACCATCTTCCCTATGTGTTGAAGAATGAAACGGGCAGTGAACTTGTTTTCACCACACAAGTTGACGATGTGCAGAAGGTAAGCTGGAAGCATACTATAAGCTTGAAGAATACTAGCAGGTTCTAGGTTCTAGTTGTCCATCTATTGTACCTATAACAGACTTGCGCAACAAGAACCTGCACCTGAGAGTTCGCCTCATAATACATAGTTGTGCTGATATGTAATTGTGGTTGGTGGTTCTCACATCAACTACGCAGTGTGAGCCGCTACCTATAAGCATTTTCAATGCCACGCCACCTTCAAGCATTTTCAATATTTTCATTACACAAGTGGACGTTGTGCTGAAAGTAAGCTGGAAGCATACTGTAGGCTTGAAGAATAGTATGAGGTTCTCTGTTCTAGTTGTCCATCTATGTTTTATAGGCACGAACACAACAAAGGAAAGCCACTGTGAAATGGTTGAGTGTAGGTGTGGAGAAGGAACATACCTTCGAATTCCCAACGAGGTTGCTCTCGCATTTGGTTGGTTTCCGTTTATTATTATTTTTTCTCTAATGGGCCTTCTAGCAAAGTACTTAGGTAGCAATTTTGGGTCTGGCTCTGGCACATATTGCGTTAGAGTCTGCTATCGTATATGACTTTTTGTGTGACGTAGTTTAGATTTTTTTAAGCGAACGTCAAGCCTAATTCACAGAGATTCTATAACGCGCTGTCAAAAAAAAACCGTAGTTTAAAAAAAACTTATCTTTCACTAGCGTTATCTTCAAACCCTAAGCTTTTTTGAAGCCCAACATGCAAAACTGGGTTGACATTCCCTTTAAACTTGTGGTATTTCAGCACGACGACCGGGAACCCCCGCGTCAATTGCTTATCCGTGTAGACGGTTGGGATGAGATATCGCCAGTCAATGTGGATGCATGCGGAACCTATTTCAGGGTTGTCAAAGGACTACAGGTTAGGCCCACAAGATGTTGAAACTGTTAGCAAACTAGAGTCTAATCCTGCCTTAGTTGATGGTATCACTTAGTCTTCTGACGTAGTGACGACGTATGGAGCCTCTGACTGACCCGTGTCATTTTGGCTTGAATAATTTCAGCGAGGTACTAATAATAATAAATGTTTATTGAATCAACGAGTCGTAGGGACAAAGAAGACAAGTACTTGATGTTGTGGCTGTTAACTCGCAAGCCAAAAGGTACCCTATTATATTGTTGTTTGGTTGCTTAGTTTGTTTGATTGTAGAGCAGCCGTGAGAATGCTCGTCTGGTGATCCTTGTTTCGATGGAGTTGGATGGAAAGAAGGTGGTGGCAGTGAGGTCGAGTATACACATTCACAACCAACTACCTCATGGAATCAGGGTGCACAACGAGGAGGGCAAAGGTAAGTAGTCTGTACTTATTAGTGGATTATCGATTAGCTAAATCTATGCGGTTACCCAATTGCAGCTGTGAACGTGAACATATCGATAGCCTTGACACTAGATTTGTCGGCCATTTAGCTATTCAGACCTTCGCCAGTTACGAATTTATTGACTCCCGTATTTGCAGGCCTAGTTGGTGCGCCACTTGTACATCGGTATTATAAGACCTTTGAGTTTATTTTATGAGCTCATTGTTATTTTCAGAACTTCTCTCCGTCGAACCTTCTGGCTCGGCCCCAATTCCGCTTCGATATGCGCACTCTCAGTTCTTATTGTGCCCAATTGGACCTTGGACTATTCGTGACATGGTTAGTTTATGACTTATGCATAAAACAGTGTTTTAAATCACGAATGAACCACATATCCTATTTCCAAGTTTGAAACATAACTGATGCATTGTATCCCATCAAAATCGGCTAAACCCCCACCTGCTGCCAAATATGTGTCCTGTATTGCAGTAACGATTTAGGAATTGTGCTCACCTGCTTTTTGTTCCAAGTTCCAATCCTCATTGGGTAGCAAAGGAAAACTTTCTTGAATGAGAACATAGCAATTAGAAAATACTAGAAGCTCTTTAGGCCAAAGTGATGTGGAAGAACGTGCGTGTTCCTGGAGAAGTTCTGAATCAAACCGTTCGCATGGATACTGAAAAGGGAAATAATTATTGGTGAGTTTTTTATTTTCTGCTGTGTCCGAATTATTTTCTTGCAAAAGCATTATGTTTCAACGTATGCATATTTGTAGGAGGAATCTTAGCGCGCAATTGATCCTGATTTGCCATTGTTCCAATCGATGTTTACTATTGTTTTTCCAGCTGCGTCTTCAATTATATTATGAGGAAAAAATGACATATTTTTCTCCAGTTATTAATACTTGGTAGTGGTTTAGGTTGTGCACTGCGACGCGGCGCGAGCATTACCCGGAGCATGAATCACTTCCGGGACACTCTATTCACGTGGTTGCTCCGCTGACCCTGCTCAACCTACTACCCGTTGACATCGAGCTCCAGCTCCAAGGTGGCACCTATGCTGTGGGAGCAGGGAAGCTGATGCCCATTACTACGGTAGGTAGTCAGTACACTGGCATTCGAAGGACTACATAAGCACCATCAAGTCGCTTATGTTAACTATTCGTCGTTCTTATTCGTCGTTCTTATTCGAGTGAATTGAACATGAGTGGAATTTTTCTGTTGAATTTTAGGTGAACATCACGAAAGATCTGCCTTTCAAAATCACCACCGATCACTTGGTTACACAGCGGGAATGCTCAATCAATAAGTGAGTTATATTTTGGATTATTTACGATTTTCCGGTTTTGCAATCTTTGTGACCTTTAAGAAGTTGATCAACAGTGCAGTGAGTCATAAACCTATGATGTGAGATTGTCATGTTAATTAGTCTAGTCAGTATAAATCATCAAGGTTTACTTCGTTTCATTATGAAATAAGCTATTCCCCTACTTTGTATCACCGTTCCAAGGTCGAGCGTCGGTGACGGCAGCCGTTTGAAATTGCGAATGATCGACCACAACGGCCGTCCTCTGGACTTGTATGTGGATGCGAAGATCGGAATCGGTGGATCGATATTCCTTTCCTTTTGGGTCCAGTTCTGGGTTGTGAATAAGTCTGGTGCGTCACTTTCTTTGCTTTCTTATACAATTATCTTTATGTATAACATTGGTGATGGTTAACAGTTAACAGCCTCCAGAGTAGAATGGTCACTCGACACCGTATAAAGCTGACTATGCTGGTTTGTGGTACGGTTTATGTATGTAAGGGAGCATTGTATCTTTTTAATTTTGTAATTGAGTTTGAGCGAGAAGTGGAATTATTCCACTACCTTCCAGGAATTCCTCTGGTAGTCAAGCAAGAGGCATGCGATCAGGACTCCGCCGGACAGATGGAAGAGCACGAAAGAGCCAAGGACAAACATCCACTCATGTTCTCATTTGTGGATGAAGGATGTCCGAATGCGTACGTACATATACCTCTTTATTTGGTAGAAAATAATTGGGAATTACAAAGATGTAATGTCCAAGGTAATCGATAAGGAAAGAAAGAGCACCACACATTATGCTTTATTTACGGAACTAAAATATATAATATTTGACATGCGTAATTGGCATCCGAAGTCTTATATTCTTTCACCTTCTTTATTTTCAGCTGCGTGGTGCGGGTGGGAAATTCGTTTGTTCGCGAGAGTGGTTACCGTGCCAAGTATTCGTCCAAGTTCCCGTTGACACCCGGGGTGCAGGAATTGAAACTGACTCTCGTACACGACAGCTTGCCCACCCTGTGAGTTTCTTGTCACTAGGCTTTTGTAGATAGCAAGTCTTTGAAATAGAATTGTTGCATCTTGTGGTAGCTTTCGATGATAACTGAACAATTGTAATACAGACAAAACATGAGAACTGCCTCATATTTGAAAAATCCAAATACGAAAGTTAGCTGTCAACATGTGTTGTTGTAGGTATTACAACATTGGTGTGGAAGTCCGTCCAGGAACTTGTCGATATAAGGATACGCAGGTTGGTACTGTCGTTTTCATAACTCACTGTCAGTCCTCGGTGCACCAATTAGTCTGTTATTATTTCTATTTCACAGCAAATTCTTATTCTCATACCTATGCAATGGAAACGTTCATGATTGAAATTCGTAAAGATAATTTCTTGAACTTTGTGAATAATTAACCTTCTTTCAGGTAGTCCTATTAACATCGCGCTACCTTCTCAACAACCAATCAACTGCTATGTTGTCGGTTTGTCACTACGATCTGATCGATGTGAGTTTATCTTTTTTTTATACCAACGGACGAAATTCACCTTTTATCGGCGTTGTTTCCAGTTGTTAGTTGGTAGTTGCGGTTATTTGGTTTTCGATGCTACTGTATTCGAGTTTCGAGTGGCCACGTGACTTTTGCAACCTATTATATATAATTTGTATATAACCATGAATGTTCTGTACCCATGTTTGAGACAGCAGATACGATTATAGCTATTTGGTTCATGTAATTTCTGGTATACAGTATGCATTTCACAAATAGTGTATAGTACCGTAGTAGTATGGTTGAAATACGATCCTTGATAGGAGAAGCTTTAAATAGTAAAAGGTACGGATTCGAGCGTGAGCGTGCGCGACTCCCTGAATAAAATGTTCTAGAGACCCCATGAGCACGTGCACGTGGCTCCAGGTTGTAACCTGGTTTGGAACGAGAACTATGAGAATACACGAATGTTGTGCGTTCGACGAGCGGACGTGAAACATTGGAGTTGTCCGTTCAGAATTGATCGGATTGGATCATTCCATGTTACTATGAGGTAGGCATGTGCATTCACTTGTTGACATGTCCGAGTTCAATTATGAAGTGTTCTTTGCATCAGTGTGAAGCAATTCAATTGTCGTTTGTCGTTTTTCCCTTTAAGGCTCATTTTTAGTCTGTACGATCAGAATAAATCGCACATTTGCTGTAGACCGCACCCGGCGTGTCGATAAAATAGTATTTCACGTCGTATTCCAATTTTCAGAGATGCTGATGAGACGCCTCGCTTTGTGCGTGTGGAGATTATTCTGAACAGTGCTGTATTCTGTGTCACATTCACCGATGCTCTCTACTTCCCGCCGCCAATTCAAATTGTGAATCAGACAGAAGTAAGTTTCATATTCTGTTCATTCTTTTCCTTGGTCTAATTTGATCTTTTAGTAAAAGTTCTGTAGAGACCAGAGATTACCTTTCTATTGTTAATAAGTTAATGCTATGACCAGTGACTTTGTTTTGGCTTATGACACTTTTTCTTTCTTCTTGGTAATGTCTGTATGTGATTTTTGATCATGTGACAATAGCCAAGTTGTCCCAATTATACCTTTTCTAAACAGATTGAGAGACATTTGCATTCAAATTGGAATGTGTTAGTAATCCTCTTCTTGTGCAGGTGCCAGTCTTGTATCAACAACAATCGCAAAATGTGGCCAAACAACACCTGCGAACGATTTGCAAGGCTCATAGCACAGGTCTTGGTTTACCTGTATTTGAGCTTGGCCAGTTCTAGAAGGCAGTGCTTTATAACCTGTTTTGTGGCATTTCCTTTTTTTGTATGTAATGTTGTGGAACAATTGTCAAAAGACAAAAACTGTCGAAGCTAAAATTGCTAAAAGATAGGATGTTGGGCGTAGTGACATCATGAAAATTGGGTAGCAATTATTGCCTCGATTCATTAGCATATAATTTTCAGTTGATTACGCGTGGGACGATCCGAGTTCGATCAGGCGGCTGGTTCTACAGGTAATATTGTAGTTTTGAAATTGTTGTACCCATTTGTAATATTATTTTACCATTAACAAGTTGTAAGTGGTCGTCAGCCGTTTTCAGTTCTCATGTTCTTGAAATGTAATTGATTAATGATTGTGTTTCTTGGACCGTGCACCCACTTATTATATTAATGTTCTTATATTGAAAGCTACAAATAATTTAGGTGTACGAGAATAAATCGAATCAATACGATCCTTCGATGCCAGGTACCGGGGCGCCGCTTACCTACGAGAACCATATGTACATACAGTTGAAGCACTCGTTCAAGAGGTAATAACCAACATCATTTGTGATTTTGTGATGCCTATTGTCCATTTATACATGCATTTGATCGACAGAGAGCCCTAAGAAATTGCGCTTCATAACACAAGTTGGTTATAATGTTCCGGTTAGAGTTGGATGTTCTACAGTGTTTTTTTTATTATTATTTTATTTTACTAAAAATAGAAATTTTAGTGAAAACCGTTCGAAGAAGACAGAAGAGTGTGAGCTGGTACTTGAGAGTATGCAGAAAGGAAAGGTAAGCAAGTTGATGGAACTTTATTTTATGCAAATTGGATAGTAGGGTCCTTACCAGAAGTACGTGGACCGTGCGCCTACCGCCTTGCAAACTTGTTAACTTGAAGTCTTGCGTACTATGGCTGTTTAGTAAGCCTACAAGTTTTTCGCAATATACCAGATTGTTGCCGAGAAGCCAGGAGGGCTAAGTATTTGATTGTATTCTATACGGCAAGGTGAGTGACAGTACTTGTAAAGTTCCGAAAACATGTTATGGTTCCACAGCTACCTTGAATCCCGGTGATAATGTGTTCCGAAATCAAGGTAGGTATACTAGATCTTTCTAGGTGACACTGAACAAGCAGAACCGCTTGGATGGCAATGGTGGAAATCAGTTGTGGAGAATGACGAGAGACGGTTGTATAGAGAATGTGGGCATGAATGCGCGCACGAAGAGGGATGAACGGATGGTGAGCGTTTATGATATATGTTGTATTTATTACGCGTACGCAGGTCAATAACGAAAGTAACATGTAGCACAACATAGTGTTGGTGAAGGTAGTGATGATAGGCACTGTGAGCAAGAGCTATTGAGCATTGAGCTTTTGTCTTGCGTTTTTTTTTTTACTTTACATACGCTTCCACTTTGCAGAGGCCATTATTGTACATTTGTGTGAGGTACAACCCAAACTATGTTAGCGCTATCGCGCTAACAAAGGACACAATTTCTATTTTCCAGGTTTTGGACGTGCTCGAAAAGGCAGGAAACAAGTTGATGTTGTGCGAAAGAAGTGAAAAGAGAGACAAGTATCAGAAGTGGTTCTTCCTGTCGGTTAGTCATCAGTATTTTGTTTTACAGCAGATTGCTCAGTATCTTGGTGGTTGCGTTTGCGTATTATTGTGAATCGAGTGGTAACAGATTCCTAGAGAGGGATTGATAGAGACTGATGTCTTTGATCATCATTGTTGTTAATGTTTGCGTAGAATTCGGATGCAAACTGTGGCCGTATGCACGAACAATGGGAGCCTCACTGGTTGGGAGAATTTGTCTCTGCGTGTCTACGATTCGTGTGATCCCTCTCTCTCTCACCTCCCATTGGGAGCATATTCCCGGTGTTCGTGTGTACGGCCACTGTTATGCCATTTTGTTTAAAGTACCAATAGTATGTCCTTCCAGAATGGTCGTCTTGTATGTAGTCTTCCCGATGTCTATGTGACAGCCAGTCGCACTGAAGTGTGCATGTCCGGAGAAGATCAGAAAGCCGAGGTGGATGAGGACGGAGTGGATATTAATCAGGTAAGGGAATGTAAGGGATTGTCTCATACTGTTGTGAACATTCTAAAGGCGTCCTTTACTCCCAGTATCGCTTTTTTTCCGGTCATCGAGATCAGCTTCACGCATATCTTTCATTTAATCGAACGAATTGTTTTCAGGTGTGGAAGTGTCAGAGACAGCGGCCGGGAAGTGGAATACTTGATGTTGAGTGTTTGCACAATGGACCGACCTTGGTAGGTTTGCCATTTAGAACTAGTTTCATATCACCGAATCTCTGTATCTCTTGCCTCTTTTGATGTCTTTTTATCCACGTGTATTTGTGATATATGGATATTTTGGGTTATGGTGTTGTTTTTCCCACGGCCTATTTTTCAGGTAGTTCGTATCACTGACCGCGAGGACAGCCAACGACAACACTCTCATATCAGAACTGGAAGTATGCCCGTGCTATCGGAAAGACCATCATTGTCACAATTGACTAAACAGCAGCCTGGGATAGAGGTATGGATGGCCAAATACGGAGTTTTTAATAGTTTTGTTTTCTATGACTGTGGTCTTATGACCTTTTTGAAACACGATGACTTTTGTGGGCAGCAACGGGGGCATGTGGTCGAATTTAGGGTACTGTTTTTTTAAGTGTTTGTGACTGGTTTTGTTGGATGGGGTAGGAAAATAATGTGGTGCGCAAAAGTAAACATTGTATTTAGTGCTTTACTTTGTATGTACTCTGTGAGACCTTGCCTACTCTACTTTCCAGTTTTCCATCACAATGAACAGTGGATTCGGAGTGTCGGTGGTGAATAGTCTTCACGAAGAACTCGTTTATGCGAGGTTTGTTATTAAAGCGAAATCTCGGCCGATTTTTGAAACATATCGAGTACACCATAATTCTTATGGAGCCTCTGCAAATGAGCATAAATTAGAACACAACATCGAGCTAAATTCGCGCAAATTAACATAAATACGTAAGAATTCAGTTGTCCACGTCGCGTTCCAGAAACCGGCCGATGTTTCGCTTTAAATCGTTTTATCATAAGAGATTTCGAATTTTGTCAATTCATTTTGACTTTATTGTCTCGGTTTGTATTGATTTTTGAGTTTATGTGCTGGTTATCTTTTGACTTTATGCACTGGTTATATTTTGACTTTATCTTATATGTATTTTGGATGAATTTATAACTATATATTTTTTGTAGACTGGGTCGAATAGTCGCACACGCGCGGAAGACAGTCAACACTTATCAATTGACAGCGAGTGTCGATGTAATACAGGTAGTGTTCGTTAGTTCGTTTAGAAACTTGGATGTTTTTCTGTGATATATCTTTCCTACTTCTTTTTTTTTGCTTATGTTGGTTTGACATACGCCCCTGTGCTTATGTTGGATTGAAATACGCCCCTGTGTTATGTTGATTTGACATACGCCCATGTGCTTATGTTGGCGTGACATACGCCCCTGTGCTTATTTTGGTTTGCATACGCCCCAGTGCTTATCTTGGTTTGCGATATAAAATACAACTTTAGGTTGACAATCAAATGTTGTGTGCTGACAAGTGGCAAGTCATCTACTGTGATCCACACATTGATGCAGATGAGGAGGTACGGTAATTAGTATTATTTGGTGTCTGACTTCTTTATTAGAATGTCCGAATGACGTGGCCTTGTATCGGTTCTGATAACTTAATTAATCACTTTTACAGTTTATACGTAACCTTTTTCCGCACATAATTGTCGCAAAAGTGCTCCCTGAAATGTTTGCTTTTAATGAATACGAAAGTAGTCTATTGATTTTTTTATAAAGTTTGCCCTGTTCGGTTTAGATGTCTATCCCTGCCGCACAACTTCCGCCCGGTGTGCCTGCTACGGTGCGGCCCGCACTGAAACTCGAGATGAATTGCACACCAATGAAGCATTACGATGCCTTTGACGTATGTTTTGGTCAGGACATTCCATTTAAACTATCCTTGTTCTAACTGCATTTGTCGTGAATGATTGGAGCTTGCTTTCATATTCATATTCGTGACTAAGGTGTAGTTTCTCCTTGGAGTAACTTCACATTTTAATTTGGTTTAGCCAAGTGACGTAACTAACTGAGATGTAAGATTAAGTTTTCAGTGTTTCCGTCTCAAGCTCTGTGATATGTCGGTGCAACTGGACGAACTTTTGTTGTGGAAGTTGGTACATTTTGCACAGGAGAGCAATGCCAGCAAACGTGTTCAGGTATGACTTATTTACTCATAATTGGATTAAGCTAATTTGCCAATTGATCTGATCTGGACTAGCTCTGATAACCGCTAAAAATTTGTGTAAGGTTGTTATTGGTGACCAACTTTTGGTGCTTTTTTTCAACGAGCTTCTGCTGATTAGAAAAATAAGCCACTACAGTTAAGCACTTTTTTTGCTTATTGGTAATTGGTAGCCCGACCATTTAGCCGAGCGCCATGACTCAGCCGCCAAATACGGAACTGGAGCGGCCGGACCCGCTAGCTGCCCGACGATGCTATTTTGGCACACTTGATTTGGAAATGGGACAGATTTCGTTGTCAGGTACGCCTTACCTTGTTCGTTTCATTTTTTTTTGGTTTTTTTTAGGAAGAATTACTGAAGTCTTCTTGGGTGGGATGGAATGTTCTTTTTATTCAAGTAGAAGAAGTTTTTTTTTGAAATGTTTAAAAACGTACAACATGTTTAAACGTTACTACCCAATTAATTGCTTTTTCAGTGTTAACGGTTGCTAAACAAGGACTTCCACGGGAACTTCGAGCGCTCAAACAACAGTTTAATGTGAAGCTGCTGTCGTTTGAGAATGCCACGGTATGTGCTGATAATTATATAATTAGGACGCATTAGGAAATCGCACTTGATTGTCTGTTGTTTTAGTTTACAAGAGGGATGTTTCTATTAGGCCTTTTTCTGTATTTTGTTTATTAATGTTTTGTTTTAGGTCACTCTGCTCCCATTCCGGCAGTTCCACTACTTCGAGACGTCCTCGTTTTTGCTGGAGTCGCTCAAGAAGTATTATGCTTGTGAGTTTCTATTTTATGTTTGTCCTTTTTTTCTAAACTCTGTTAGTATAAATTTTCTACTAGTTGTATGTTGTATTAGTGTGTATTAGTCATTGCAGAGTCGATTATATCAGGTCTGTGCGATTGTTTGTTATGCTTGTATGTTTCAACTTATTTATGTTGCTTTGTAGCTGAACTCCGAAAACAGACGTTGAGTATCATTGTCACAATGGATGCGTTCGGAAATCCACTCGGACTGGTCACGGATCTCAAGGATTCTTTCCAGGTATTGGTATTATAGGGTTTACGTATTTTTATGTTATGGCTTTTTTGGGAATATCTTACTGTAGCTTCCATTCTGCTTCCATTCTGCATAGGTAAGGAATTTCGTATATTGGTGTTATTACTGTACTGGGATCTTGGGGCTTATTTTGTCTTTGGCAGACAGTTTTTCCAAGGCAGCCTTATTTTTATATTTCACTCCAATTACGATTATTATAAGGGTTATAATAGGAGATTGCTTTCAATAAGGGTGACCCATAAAAAAATGTCATGTTTCATGAAGCATGTATTATGAAAGGGAATGGGACGGTGGCAGTAGCCAGTTAAAGCCTTTCAGTTTGTGACTATAGGCTGACATAGGAACTAGGAGCTTCCATTCTTCCGTATGCCTTCAATTATCCTCATTTCTCAGGGTCTCGTCATCGAGCACGACGTCTCCCGATTCGTGGCCGGTGTTGGCTATGGATTCTCGAATAGTATATCCAAGGTACGTTGTTGTGTGTCTATGATTTGAGGTTTACAAGTTTTTGTAAGAGTTTTTAAAACATTGTTTGCGTACAAATTGTCCTATCGCTATCGTGATAGTGATTGCATCAAATTGATTGTATCTCGTTCAGATGGCCTCCTCAATAGCAACTGGAGTTGGAGCACTCACGTACGATGAGGAGCACGAGCTGAAGAGACGGCATAACATGCTCAGGTCGCAGAGGTGAGAGAAAATGGAGAATTGGTTTTGCGTCTATCATGCAATGCACTTTCTTTATTGCTTTTGGGGACAGTTCACGGGCGGCGTGAACTAATTGTTGGACTGAAGCAAACAGTTACGTAAGATATCCAGCCAGAATTTCTAGAAACCGAATAGTGAATCTATGCAGACGGAGTATCCCCCTAGAAGGAGTAGGGTAGCTTTTCTCATTAAAAAAAGTAGTTATCTTAATCCTACAAAATGTTCAGCACGACTTCGTCCACTCCACTGGCACACTTCTATTCTGGGATAAAGGGTCTCGGTGTGGGAGTGTTTGGCGGATTGACGGCCGTTGTACAGAACACGATCACAGAGACCAAGAGGAGCGGATATGTGACGGTCAGTCTCAGTTATGGGTGGTGTGGAGTTATGCCCTTGAAGTTTCATGTTACGGGTTCCGTGATGAGCACACTTCTTAAAACTAGACCTTACCATGTTCGTAGGCTGTTGTAACTTTACGTTGGTGTAATAGATCATCTTCTGTTTGCAAGAAACGTTTTCAGGGAGCGGTCCGTGGACTATACACCGGAACGATAGACACGGTGACAAAACCTGTGCAGGGAATCTTTGATTTGGTAGAGGGAACCGCGTCCGCTATGAAGGAGATTGCCGGGCCGGCGACAGGGGTGCGGAGACCGCATGCGGACAAGTGAGGATTTATGATGATTGAAGCTGAACGATATGTGACTTTGATTGATTGATTCTTAGAGAATATGTATCCATGCGTCATCAAACCGACGTCTACATGTTGGTATTGATAACTTACTTCTTTATTAGCTCGTTTATCTCCCATTTAGACGTATTCGTGCTCCCCGTCTTTGTGTGAATCTGTTCCATCTCCTTCCGTCGTATAGTGAGCATATGGCGAATGCTCAGCTGGAGATGCTTCGGATCAATGGATATAGTCAGAAGGAGAGGTGAGCGGGGATATGTATGTTATGAAGAGATAGGGTGTGGTGAGAAGCAGGGTGGGAAGGTTTGAAAACCTAATCCTAACCTTAGCTTGAAAAAGAGAAACGCTGACAAGCTTGTCGCGGATATTGGACCTTTTTGTCAACTAATGAGCACATAGCTTGCGGACACGGACATTCGAACCATAACTGCCTTCCCTTTTACTTCTGCCTTATTGTGGATTGTGTACATTAGTACATTTTGTGAGTTGATCGTTTCCATATGTGGATATTGATTGTATTTTCTCATTTATCGTCTCTTTCAGTCTGCTAGACGTTGAATTGTGCCTGGAGCAGTTGTCCATGGTAGAAGTCGTGCGACAGTATGTGCTGATTAGTACGAAGCAGTGCTATGTCTGCAGACAGGTAACTAAGGCCTATTTTGTATTGCTGTCACTTGTTTATTGCTTCAATGTTTACCGTGACCTGAGGCCATATTCACCACTCCATTTCCCTCGGGGAAATAGACCCTGGGAACGTGGGGACATAAAATAGCATTCTGATATGAGGCACGCAGAGAAAATATGGGGAATTGAGTGGTGAATATGGCCTCAGGACTCGCGAAAGTCAAGATGTGTGTTGGATCCGTACAAATGATAATTGTCGGCAGTATGTATTAATGAGCTTCTTCTCATTTAGGTGAATGACGACGCGTCCACTGTGCTGCAACGAATCCCGTACAAATTCTTGCGAACACTCCAGCCGAGACCCGAGTTGACCAATGCCTTTGCTTCTGTCGGTGCGTTTTGTGACTATTTTATTAGCACTTACCCATTCCGTAATATTATAGTGTTTTCGTTTCCAGTTTCTTTGTGTAGAGTTGATGTGAACAATTCATAAAGAAGGGCTTTGACGAAATATGAAAGAAGAGATTTTCTCATGAAGTGATGTCTCTTTTGTTTTTTATTCTACTGTGTAGATATAAGTGCTTTGTTGTTCAGAAGTGATCTTGGATTCGGATGATAAACGTCAGAAGACGCTGCATATTTGGTGTAGCCGGGCTGAGGTGGCCAAACGGTTGGGAGATAAGATGTTGAGGGCGAAGAGTGAATACGACCACAATAAGAGGACTCTGAAGGAGCAGAAGATGGTCGATGAGTTGTTGTAGTTTGATGTTTGTGGTTGAGTTGATATTCAGCTTTGGATTCTTATTCAGTTTGTAGTTTCTATTGCAACTGAATTCTAATGCACTAAAATGAGGATTGATTAGTGATTTAGAGCTCGGAGCACTTTAATGTACCTTTTGGCTTTTGAGAGCTTGCTTGATATGGGGAAACGGGTCATTGTGATTGTGGAAGTTACTGCGAAATGTATATTGAGCATGCCTGTGATTATGTCAACGCAGTTTTGTAATCACCTTTGTTTGTGATGGCTTTACTTTTATTTTTTTTGCTTGGGTTTATTGGTTTATAGTTATTACCAGATTCTAGTCATAAGTCATATAGTGCATACTTTCTTCGTATTTTTTGTGTTCTTTTATAGTTTGGCTCTTGTTTTGTATGTGTTCGTAACTGAATAAGTGATATTTTACCGATGTTAAGTGAGATATAGCGTCAGTTATCTTTTATTTGTAGCAAAATTTGCGAACGAGGAATATACTTTTAACATTCGTAGACGAAACTAATTGTAAGAAGATTTTGCTGGTTCGTTCGCTTATGCTTTAAATTTTTAGTGTGTATTTTGTGGTCATCGGATCTAACTAAGTTTTAAAGAATTTTATTGTAGATCTTGAGCCACTCAGTTTTCGCTTGTTCTTGATTTTTCAAAAAATTTCGCGCCCATGTGATTCGAGCGAGTTTGTTTTGTTGTGCTTATTTATTAACGTTTATCTTTCCTACATCATCGTTGTCCATAATTATTTTATTTATAAGTCATGTTTTAAATCATTTTCGTTTCTATTGTGTAGTGATTGCTTGAACTGGAATAGATCCCTAGAGTCTAGAGGATGTTGTTAGATGGTGACGTCGTGATAGATGCTTCTAATTGTAATTACCGTAGTTTTAATAATTACTCATTTGTTACTACCGTACCCTAAGGATCTATTCCCTTTGAATCCAGTGGTTCCTTTTTTTCTTAACCATTCGCAGTTCATAATACCGTATCCCATAACAATTATCTCTGGGAAAATAACAGAAAATATGTATCGATATTCCCTACTCGATAGCTGTGATAACTTTTAACCGATGGCCTTAATGAATAAATGTTTTTTCTTTTAATATACGTGATTTTTATAAGGTGCGTTGTGAAATGGAATGTTTCCGAGGTTATATTTTCTTCTATTACGTGTAGTTTTTAAATCTGCTGCGCGCCGTGGGCGCTATGGCTGCGCCTTCACCCTATTCTACTGATTTGCGATTTCCTTTTGTATGGTGTTTATTGATGTTAGTAAATTGGCTGAGGTTGAGTTTCATGCGGGACATCGTATGTGATATTGGTAGTAGTTGCCCTTTCATTAATATTAAAAAGCGGTTTAATCAACTCCTTTTATCTAGATGTCATCGTGGGTGAAACCCAAACAATATGGATTGAAGGTGTTCATTGGATCGTGTATCTTCTCGGTCGTCACTATAGGTACTGTTTAGGGGTTCTTTTTCAATTTTGGGTTGATGTCATGATGAGATTACTGGCGTGGTGTATGTACATAGATACATAAACTTTTATTGAGCACAACTCTTAATAAGCCCCTATTATAAATACTAAACTAAGACTAAGAACTAAGATAAGATTACTAAACTAAATATAAACTAAGAATACTAAAGTCCCATTTCAAGGTCTTGTCCTTTGGGACGAGCGACAACAACGAGAACGTCGTCAGGAAGGAGTCAAGTACAGAATGAAGAGTATCCAACAGAAGCAGAACATGGCCGAGTATGAGATACAGAAACAGAAGTCAGTTTTCTATTAATATTAGATTTTATATGTTAAATTGTGTCGTAGTGAGAGGCAGTCGTGGGTGGTCTCGTCCTGTAGGTACACGTTGGGAGGTGCCGATTTCGAGCCCACCCATGGAGGCCCGACTCTGTGGGTAGAATTCGCACCCTAAATCTCTAAATTAAGAGCTACAGTATGCCATGATAAGCGGTTTATTCGTTCAGTATTGGTTTTTGAGGTATATACTAATTCCATGTGTTGTTTCAGGTACGATGAATACAAGACGGCACATTCATAGTGGTTAGGGATACTGTATGTGTTTTTAATCGATTGAAGTCCGATACGAAATACGAAAGCCGAGAATACGGGTTTTAGCTTGTTTTTAGTTGGTAAATGACTGTAATAATTCTTAAATTAGGATAGTTTTTAGGTATTTTAGTGCACATGTGTAAGTTTTTAACATGAAAGAAGCATATAATAATAACGTAAATTAGTTGTTGTAAGTTGTTATTTTTAAATAAAACTTTATGAATGTGCATACTTCATACTGTAATGTTTCACGCAGGTTATATCCGCAGAATACCGGTTTTAGCTCGTTCATCTGTTGTTTTGCGTCACTTGGTACTCTTTATGTACTTTACTAACCTCCTTGGATAGCTGTGGTTAATTTAGAATTCTTCATTTCATTCATTTCTATGCACTTCGTAATGCAAATGACGTCTTACTTTTTTTAAATCTACATATATATTTCTATTTAGGCTTTCTTTCGTTCCCGGATGTTGTCTCCTATACGTTCGTCTGTATTTCAAGCGAGCCGTTTGGCGGGACGAGGGATTCCGGTGCTCGCTTCGGGGTCAATTAGGTAAGGGTATTACAGTTTTACATAGAAATATGCTACAGCTTAGTAGCATTTGCGACTTCAGCTTCAAGTCGATGCGGAGTTGAATTCACTGCTGATTTTCTGATGATGGGTCTAATCCTTACCTTTTTTTAGCACTTCATTGGTGCACCCTGTTTGATTTGTAGTTTGTATAAACAATATTTAGTTTGTGGTTTGTAACATATGTAAAAGGTTATATCGTTTCCCTTTCAGACATCTGTCGACGGAGCGTCGTGTGGAGAGGGTTAACTGGAAGCACGATGTGGTCTATCTTTATCAGTATCCACGCACACCCTACCTATTCAACTTGTCACCATTCTGTCTCAAACTGGAGACCTTTTTGAGAGCCAACCGTATAAAGCACGAGGTGAGGAGCGTGTGGAATCAGTGAATATATTAACTATAACCAGGGGTTTATTAGGGAAATCTGGCAGGCGGGGGGTAGCGTAAAACCTTGCGTGCGGTATGTATAGTTGGTATTGGTAGAGTGTAAGCGTGCTTACTTTTTTTTATCACTGAGAAGGAAGCGAAGGCTAGAAATGCCCTGCTAAGTTATGTTTTGCTCAAAATTACGTACTGTTTTGGGGGTGTTTTGGTGGTAAACTTATTCGGTAAGTTTCTAGCCCCAACGTTGTCTTTTTCCAATCGTCAAGGTTCCCACACTCGAGATTCTACTAATGAATGTTATGGTCAGGTGATCTTCACGTACACGAAGCGTTCTACAAATGGAAAACTGCCTTTCATTGAATTGAATGGAGAACAAGTTGCAGACTCGCAGGTCGCCATTTGGAGACTGCAGAAACAGTTTAACATTCAGGTAACGTTTTGGTAACATTCGGGTAATCTTCTGGTAACATTCAGGTAACGTTCTGGTAACATTCAGGTAACGTTCTGGTTCAGATATTTAGGTATTCACAACGCGAAACTTTGCTGCCGCGCGACTAAAACGTCAGTTACGTGCCCAGTCTTCGCTAGGTTCTTGCGAATGCATTGGCACTTCGCGAATGCCTAGCGACAACAGAGTGACGTCACCGCGCATGCCTTTGTCTGGATTTACATTGATATTTTTATTTTCTGCGTTCTGTCAATCATCACACCCCTTACCTTACAACCTTTCGCCAACGCGTCAAATTTTAGCGCCGGGGTTTCTCCGCTCACTACCCGAGTTTCATCAGTGCAGGCATGGTAGTTTAGCATTCAGTAACTACGGAAACTGTAAGAAAGGCGGTTTAATAATGTTCCTGTGCTTTCGGTAGATTACTGTATTTTGCCATCAAACGGGGACCTGTTAGATTTCCTACTTCCGATTCTGTTTTGCTATTTTTCCTCTTTATTGTCTTTTCATTCATTTCTCTGTATTTTCAGTATTAGAGCGCAGCGGTTCCAATTAATGTGTCTCATAGCACCAGCCATTACTGTAATTGCATGCAATGTTACTTTGTCTACTGTAATTACTATGAAACTAATTAATACACAGTAAAATTGTGAACAGATACGAGGAACGGAGGAAGCTAACGATGAAATAATCCCAATAAACAATGGACAATGAAATTAGAGGTTTTTGCTCCGCTTTTGATAGTTCAAATTCATGAATATAGTCATGTTTCGCGGAATGTATGTACACGCCTAATGATAAACTGCTGATGATTGGCGCTTATTTCCTTTCTTGTGGTTTATGGATGAATGCTAATTCAATGGTCGGCTTTTAGGAAATTAGTTTTGTCACAAAAATAGCAACTACTTCTTTGTAAGAACTAATGCATTTAGTCCTCTATATAAGTGTGATAAATACAGGATTATGTAGTTCATAATATTTGTGTTTTTATTTAAAGTTTCAAATGATTCGTCTTATCAAAACTCTTCCTTAATTGGGATACATCCTGGTAATGCTTAGTGTTTTATGGAATTTTCTAATCTTATTTTTGAGGTCATTTGGGTTTAGTATTTACGGGTGTCGTAATCTAAACAAAACACTTAGGCAGAAATTAATAACAACAAAATCCTTTGCCGAGCGTGCCTACTACCCCGTCCTTAGCCGTTGTTCATGCTCAAAGAACGTTTGTTGCCTGCGGATAAACTTTTGACCGATCTGCCGCGCGAGTAACTGATATGGGGACTTGGTCGTGCCATACCGGGCTCTCCCATGCATCTCACCAAATTAGTCCATTGTTGAGATCATGGCGAAGCCTGTTCATGGAAGGGTGCCGTTGGTCGTTGGTTCATATGCTAATTAGGCAAAGATCTTATGATTAGGCAATTAGGACGTATATTATTATGCTGAGCAATGCTTTATTAAATGCAAATAGAGAGTCACGTTTTTAGTATCGATATGTGGAATTATGAGCAATGAAGAAATGTTATTATTGAAATGTTTTAAATGGTTGTGAGAAACGTTTCTTTTCAGGACCATGTACAAGGAGCGGATCGGGGTACTGCTCGAGCAATGGAACGAATGGTTGATATGAGCACTCATTAGTTAGTTTTGGTTACAGTTCTTTAAAGCGAAATACGGGCGGTTTTTGGAAAGCATCGCGTACCCCTGCTTTCTTATGCATCGTATGCAAATGAGCAAAAATTAGAATAAAAACTAGACCCCAATTCTACCCCACTTAGCATAACTGCATAAGAATGCAGATATTTGAGATGCGTTTCAAAAACCGGCTGGTATTTCGCTTTAAACACCAAGTTTCTTTTGAGTTTATTTATTCTCTCATTCACCTTTCTATTTTTTTTATTTTAGCGCTCTGATGTTGGATAAGGTGGTGAATAACAGTCGTTCTATGCTGGCACGAAATGTCTCCGGATTACCCGCCCCAGCATTTGTCACCAACATAATGGCGGGCAGAATGAAGACGATTGTGAGTTATAACTTGTAGTTTAAAAGGTGGGTCATCTGGGTAGTCAGTATATTGTTATACCTTTAAAGGAATGGGTGGTAATACTCTAAAAATGCTGCACTTTTATAAAATCCTGCCAAGACGGAAAAGTTTGAGGATTTTGTTTATTATTTGCTTCAGTTGTATATTTATAGGTGGGAGCTCGAATCTCCAGCCGTTTTGACAAGTTGACACCGCTGGAGATCAAGGAGGTTTTGAATAGGTAAGCGGTTTTGGTTGTTGTCCGTGTGTGTGGTGTCTTTGTTTTAAATATGTTTGGCAATTGGTTGGTTCAAAGCAAAATCTTGGGCGATTCACCAGAACTTTTCGCTGTAGTGCGTAGTGCCGCTATTTGTGAAGATGTGCGGCACACGAAAACGGGGTGCCAATGCAGAGCACCACCTCATAAATAGGGCCGAAAAGTGACAGGTGGGACTCCACGTCTCCTCGTCAACTTTCCAACACCAAACGCCAAAATGGTGCCGCACTGTAGCCGCGCCCCGTTTCCGTGCCAAACAAGAGCGGCGCCCAAACATAGATTCCTCGAGTTGTTTTCTTCACTAAAATGGGTACTTTTCAGAGATGTGCAGGCTATTGCGGACGTGCTGGGGGAGAAGAAATTCCTGTTCGGAGACCGAATGACAGTTGTATGTTGTTGATTTCTTTGAGTTATCGATAACGTTTTAATGATCAGCTAGCATTTCATTGATTCGAGTCAGTTTAAATTGTTTCTCTTTTTTTTCGTTTTGTAAGACCGTACACTGAGAGCCGATGAGTTGCGCGCCGCACCATTTCGGGAAACAAAATGCGCGCCGCAAAGGAATGGGAAACAAAATGCGCGCGGAATAGAAATGGCGCGCAAAGTGTTTCCCGAAAAGGTGCGGAAACGGTTTGGGGGTGTTTCCCGCAACAGTTTGGGGGTGTTTCCCGCACCAAAACGGCAACCAGAGTCGGTGAAAAAACTTTTGCGGCGCGCACCAAATTCTTTTGCGGGAAACACCCCCAACCTGTTGCCGCGCGCAACTCTTCAGTTTCGTTGTATGTTAAGTTTGCTGTTCTTATTGAACCGTTATAATGCTAGGGTGTAGAATCCGTCAGCATCAACGTGCGGGTAACAAACATTTTCATGATCATAACCTTTCATCATCTCTACTTTTTGCTTTCGCATTCTTGCTTTTCAGACAGATTGCGTGGTATTTGGCCATCTTGCCTCGACATACTACCTCCCTTACAGGTTATACCTTTGCGATGAATAAATATATTGGTGCAAATAACAAAAATACTTTTCTGTAAAATACTGGAGCATTGAGATATTTGGGTTGTTAATGTAACTCTCTTATTACTATTTGATGAAAATAAGAACTTCGCCCTTTGTTTACTACTTCTGTATGGTTTGCAGAGGGCTGGAGTGGAGGACATATGCCTACTGTAGTTACGTACGCCCCCCCCCCGATTTGTATATAGAGAGAAAGTAATTTATGGAGATTTATGTTGCTTACTGTATGATCTTGTTGAACTAGCTTATTTTCAGGCAACAAATCACGGACCTGCTCGATGACGAATACCCAAATGTGAAGGCTTATATCGATCGAATTCGGGCTCATTACTTCCAGGATTGGAAGTTGAAGGAATATTGATTGGTCGTTGATCAATACTTGTAGTCTGTAGTCTTATCGTTGATCAGCACTGCATGTAGTTTGTATTCTGCGATATTGGTTGTATGTAGGTAGTGAGGCCCTGACTGTTCAAATGATTACCTCATTGTGCTATTAATTAGTGATGATGTGACGATTTAGAATACTGTATCTTTCTAGAAAATAACACGTGAAGTTAATTAATCTTATAGTGATAAGTAGATAAGATAATTACAAGTTATCTTTATAATTAGGATAAGTTAAATCATTAGTAGTTGCTTTTGAATAGGATATAAAACACTAGAAGGGGAGTTGAACATATTTGAAGAATAAGCTCTTTGTATGAAAGCAGTTCGTTACTTTCTAGGCTGTTATTTTAGATGTGCTCACAATCAGTTAAATGGTAGATGATGCAGCAAGTTAATTTGTTTTCTTTTGTAGGATTCGTGTGTTCGCATTATTATTATTAGGGATTTAGTTTCGTAAGGGTAGATGCTGGCATCTTCATGTAATTTTATATATACACTGCCACTTGTATTTATTTATTAGTTATATCTTTTTTAGGTATGCGTGCGCTTCGTAAGTGAATAAATTGTTTGCCGTGACGGTTTTTGATTGGAAATGTAGTCGCTGTTCGGACCCGTACTTGTCATTGGTTTGTGGCTCAATCGGTAGGGCTCTTCACTTGTGCTCATTCGACCGTGGTTCGAACCCCATACGCTACGAGAGTTCGGCATTCTTGTGTATAGTCTACTGTTAGAAGTTAGCGTTAGATTGTTAGGGTTGCCATAGAGTCCCTTTGTTATGATAATACTGGGATTTTGAGTATATCCAACATATTTGTTACTTATTGAAATATTGGAATTAGGTAAATGTTAGAGCTTGGCATTGTGTGGCTTCTAGAATTTATATATGTACAGAGTTACAGAATCAAATATTCGCAAGGTCATATCCTTTATTTGTAATGTATTCACGTTATTTTCTTCCGTTGTTTGTTCTTGCTTATTTTTGTTTCCAGACTGTTTGTCGACGTTCAACTTCAACTGGGGATATTTCCTTGTTTTAAATTACACGTTTTTTAAAAGCAAAATACGTTGTTCTTATGAAATTTTTACGTATTAGCATGCAAACGTAATATAGTGAAACGTAGTATAGCATGTGCATATTGTCTCCACAATGCAAGCCGTATCCAATGTGGCAAGTGAGCAAGTGGATAGAGTGCTTGTCTTATGCCAGCGCGACCAAGGTTCAAGTCCTGCGGCACGTTGGTTCAACAATTGGGGTCATCTTTGAAGACTTCGATTCTGTTAGCGACGTGAAAGTGAAAGGTGTTATGTATGTTTCGTAGTTGTATTATGACTTCGGAACGACCAATACTCCGACAAACTATTATGTAAAAATTACTTGTTAGTTTGTAGGAAAGTCTGAGAGTCGGATAGATCTCATTTTTATGGGGTTTTAGTCGTTGGGTACTTAGAATTTTAGTAAGTTTTACAAAAAGATTGTAAGTAGTTCACGAATTTTTAATAGTTTCCCGGATATATAGTTTAGTTTAGTCTCTGCTTGATGTATACTGGAACATTGACGTCATAAACCCAGTCAGTGATGTGCATAAAATATGCTCTTCGCACTAATAACTGAACCCGTTTCTCGAATATAAATTGAGATTTTATCGAAATGCACGGAATAGAGAGCTCTTTTTGCACTGATTATATAAGGTGCGAATATGGAAAGAACGGGAAATCGTTTAGTGGTTTAATGGTTGAACGTTTGAGAACTGGAAACTTTGACTACGTACAGTATACATATTCGCAATTCGCACTAATTACTATAAGTTTACGGTGATGTAATTCGAATTGTAAAGAAGTATATCGAATTCGAACTGTACATTTTGGTTGAAGTATAATCTGGTTGTTTCCAAAAGTTGAATGATTTTGGAAAAGAAAAAAAAAGACCAAAATATTTCCAGTTTCTCCTCTGAAGAACGCCATTGATATGCAAACTATTCTCGCTCTGCATTCGCCGATGCAACTTCTTTTCGGAGAATTTTTTTTAAAGCAATCTGGTTTGGAGCTCGGATAACGTAAGTTTTGAGCTTTCAAATGAGGCTAACTGAGAATACAGACACTTGCACCTATTTTGCACTCGTTAGTTGAGAATTTGATTTAGAGCTATCGCTGCACGCCATCTATTTCATTTGGAAACAGGATACGGCCGCTTTGCCCTAGGTTTTCAAAAACTCGTATTGCACATGTCGAGCACAACATTTGGGCCAGTCTTATATTCCGTCTAACATGCCCAACCTGTGTGATCACTAGATTGTAATTTATGTGCACTGGCGCTCTGGCTTCGCGCTCATGCGGTAACGGGCACTGGTGCGCCGCGCTACCCTCGCACCCCAAGTTCTGCGCCATCATCCCAGCTTTCCCAGTGTGCGTGTGATTTTTTTATCGTGTCATACGTATTATCAAGGCTAAAGGGAGACGCCTGATATTGCGATAGTATGCGTTGCTGCTCAGGCATTGCAATGAACTAGATAGACTAGATTCAATTGAAGTTGATTCGATTAATCGAATGCGTTAGCGTTTCCGAAAACAATTGCTAAGAAGCTGGGAGTTTTTTTCGCGTCGGAACTCGCAACGAAACAAGAAATGTTAAAAGAAATACGTCAAGATTTCGCCGAGCTTGTTTCCTGGGTTAGCGAACTGTCTTTTTCTGAAGTTCTGTGAGAAAAAGTGCTCCACCGAGACAGGCTTACGATAGTGCACAGAATGGGAGTGGGTGGAACAGACTTGCATTAGATTTTTGTGGATATTGTCCTTCTATTTATATTAATCAATCATTTAGGCACTGTATTATATGTTCCCTGCGTGCGATGCATGCTCTGAAACTTCGACTACAAGCTGTTGAGCATTGCGTATCTTGTTCCGCACTACCGCCTGTTGATATCCCTTTAAAGCGAAATACCGTCCGGTTTTTGAAACGCATCGTGGACAACTGAATTCTTACGTACTTATGCTAAGTTACTCCAATTGATAGTGTATGTTCATTTGTGTAAGCTGCATATGAATGCTTGTGTACTTGATGTGTTTCAAAAAGCGGCCGGTATTTCGCTTTAAAAGCCTTTTCCCAAATGTGCATCAGCTGTTCTAAAAAGGCTTTTTTAAATTTGTATCCCGGAACGTGCTATTTATCCTTGAGAGAAAAGCGAAAAACTCGTTTCTGTTTTTATTCATTAGCACTGCGTACTATCATTTGGGATTTAGCCCCGGAACTGCTAAAGAGGTGCGCGTAGCTAGCTTTTTAGCTGGAATCTAGGCTAGGCGTTTTTTTACCGGAAGCTTTTTTTGCACGTATACTCTATTCTAGTAGTCCCACCAAATCAAAGCAGCCAAACGAGCCTACAACCGACCGGCTGCGCAACCTTTCCTGGCTGTTTGGATTTATTTATCAAAAGCTTACGTAAAACGGAAATTTCTCTCGATATCTCTCTCTCTTCTCTATCTCTCTCTCTCGCTCTCTCTCTGTCTTTGTCTTTCTCTCTCTCTCTCTCTTTGTCTCACTCTCGCTCTCTCTCATTGCACACAATCTTTTTGCCATGAATAGGCAATAGCATTAGCCATGCTGCTAGCCTTCACGAGACTGGAAGACTAGTCTCTCTATCTCTGTTCCATCAAAAGGCAAAGAACACTCTGGCTTGGATTAACAACATATCCGTCTCCACAAAAGCAGCCCTTCATTAAATTTGAATGAAAGTGCACTGAACTGAAAAGAAAAAGAAAAAGCGTAGAAACTGGCATCTGACCGGTGCCGGTTCTCCTCAAAGCTAATGCTAAGAATGTTGTGTTCTGCTTTGCCAGACCTATTAGGCATTCAATCCGCAGTTTGGTTTTTCTTTGCTAACAATTGTCTGAGGCATACGGTATCGAATAGTTTTTGGGTGTTACTTTTTCGTGGCGCTCACAATGCCCACTAGTAGGAACTTGCACACAGAGGTCTCGTGGTGTAGTGGTTATCACATCTGTCTAACACACAGAAGGTCGGCGGTTCGATCCCGCCCGAGATCATTGTTTTTGCGGTGATTTTTTTGAGAAATAATTTTCTCGTAAATTGAATTCTATAGGATGCGTGAATTTTTTTTAAAGGTTCTTTTACCCTTTTAGATCTCGATGCATTGTTCTGCAAGTTTGCGGTCCTTGTTACTTACATTCGTCTACTTTCAATATTCACGATCCTGTGCTCCAGTAAGGCCTTCACCAGGCCCTGTTACGACAACTACGGTATCACCGGTAACGTAAGAACTTACCATTTTATCTACACGGCATCGACGTGAAACTTTGGGTATTGGGCGGTGTACCAAACAGTGTCGCGCCAAGGCAGTGCCGCGCACCCAAAAATGGGCCCAGCGTGCGCGGCCCACCGACGAAGTTTCCTCAGTGATGTACATCTGTACATGAAGTGATGATTCGAAAACAAAGTAAACAAATATTTATACTGCTGCGACATGATGGTTAGAGATCTGTAACTCAACTTTTCTAATAAATATCCAACAAGTGTGGCGTTTGTAGTTAGACTATCAAAACTAGTCTCATTGTCAGTCAGGTATACTTGAGCAAAGGAACTTTGTTGATTACGCAATAAACGTGTTATTGTTATTGATTGCAAAACTAACAATGTATGTGGGTGTATTACTTTTACAGGACGACCACCACGACAACAACGACGACTACCACTACAACTGCGGCGCCTGCAGCAGGTGCCTTTTATTTTAATACCTACGGACTCGTTGCGGCAGTGGTGCCAGGGGTGTGCCAAACCAGTGCGCCCACTTTGTAAAGGGATAATTTGGTTTGCCCAACTGTGGTCCTCTTTTGGCACACCTTGCTTTTTTTCTTCCAGTAATAAATCATCTCATTTCCATCACGGAGAGGCAGTGCGAGGAGTGCTCAGTGCTAGGTTTTTTTGTACTGTTGTGTGCAACCATATAATAATTGGTATAATAGATATGCAGTATTAAAAACAGGAGGATTTTTCGTGGCCCCGCGTCTTTAAATTTTAAAATGGGGTTGCCTCTGTTTTTTTATTGTAACTAATGAATAGAATGGTTTGTGCATACATATGTATACCTTATATGTATACCTGACTTCTTTTAATTATAGGCTGTAACGCATGTGTCGATCTGCCGTTGACTGGCGGAAACCTGGGTGGCGGAGTGATGGCCGACGGTGGATGGACCTATGGGTACTGCAATTATCTCAAATGGATAATTAACAAATTTACATACCTACTAACTGGTGACTGTTGTGCCAATTTCATTAATTAGCATGGTGTCATGCGCGCAACTTCCCCCTTGGCATCTTTCTAAAAAAAAAGAGTGCCAGAGGGGCGCGGCATCATATTTTCGATGCGCACCTTTTTAGGCCATGGATATGGATGTAGATAAGCCTATGAATTGGAACGGAAACTTTTTTTTACATGCAATTATATCGGATTTTCAGAACTGACGCCGGTTGCAAGACTGCCAGTCTTGTGTGTGCAACACCAATGTCATCCATCACGATGGACGTATTTTATGTGAGTTTTAGATTCAGACTTGTTATGGATGGCCTTTTCCTTTGCTCCGCGTAGGATGCACCGTTTGTGTACCGAACATAATGGGGAACCCCAACCCCCCATCCGTTACTTCGTTTCCGAGCTTGATAATACATCGCCCAGACCAAACAATCGAGGCAGTGGGCAGGAATCAGAGGCAGTCGACGTTCAGGAGAAGCATCTGCCTCCTCTGTTTTAATTACACAGTCGGATTCCCTGAGTCCGCTCCAGTTCAACGTGGGACCTTCCTCGTAAAGCAAGTAATCCCCCACGTATGGTATTACCAAACAAGTAATATAACACTGTGTTTAGATGGGTGAATATCTGAATCTCGACCAAGAATGTAATACTCTAACGCTTGCCTATCCAGTAACATGTAATGCTGACGGCGTCTGGGAGACGACTATTCAAGGAATTACGGTGCGGTCATATCTTTATTGTAGAATGATTATAGATTATTTGGTAAGGGCAAGTAAGGTGTGTAGTGTACAAGGTTGTGAGTGATTTGGCTGGATAGATAAAAACTCGGAAGTGCAAGAGTATCTTGTTTTTTTTGATCGTACAACGATGGTACTGCACACTCTGTCTAATAATGTAATAAATTAAAACTAATTGTTCTTGATTGTGGAATTTCTTGATGTTTATGGTTTTGTACACCGTAGTTCACTTATTAGTGACAATGTATTGACTGTCAATGTCACTTATTATTTTACTTTTTACTTGTCCCTTTTAGATAATGAGTCCCATGTTTGGATGTGCAGCGACGGCGGGCACTGGCTGCTAAAATATTTTCATTTTGTTAGTTATATTAACTTCTCATCATAATGTGCAATATAATAAAGATCTTAAACGTATTTCTTCGAAATGTGTGAATTTCTATGGTCCTTGTTTCCGTGCTGTACCAGAGCTTATTATATATCGTTGCTTTTTGTTGTTTCTTTTTGGTCACCACATGGTCAGTGACCCGTCACCTGACGGTTTTTCTGTGGTCTTGGGCAATTATTCCGTTTTCCGGTGAACAAGCTGAAGAGCTAGATTTGCATCAGTGACGTGGTCTTTTGGTATGTTAAAATGTGGTACTTTTCTTTGAAGACCCTTACCCTTAGGATGTCAAAGGTATTTAAAAAAAAATCTTTTACGCTGCAAGAGAATGCACGTTTATTCAAGAGTGGAAATACTGTTTCAATATTTGCTTATGACATGTTCCGCAGATGTCCTGAGCAGTAGGCGACGAGTTCCAGATGACAAATTGCTCGAACGTCTTCGGGCTAAATATCTTTGTGGCAATTGTCCAATGATAAACTCGATCATAATTTCTATGAGAGGCCATTAGGCTTTGGGCAATTATTAGTGTCAGTCGTAACCAATTGACTCTCACGCCAGCAACTTGACGAACATATGTGTATGTATAATTTGCCCAACAACTTGTCATGTTCTCATTTAAAATATCCGTGAAACGTATTTGAGAATTTTTGGTTTGCATCCCGCGTGCACTCTTCTTCACCCTTTTCCCGGAAGGAAATTAGCATAAAAATTAGCGTGCGAATAAATGGCCGAAATGCAAATTTTGAGAGCCATCCAGACAGTATTTGCGGACAGTGTTACCAACAGTCCGACATATCGTTTACTTGTAAGCTTGGATTGCTGTTAGGTATTAGGTTGCTTTGTTTTTGATTTGTTTTTGATTCTGTTTTCCCTACAAGTTTCTCCTTACTTATTTTTTTGTAACCTCTCAGTTATCTGCAGAAGATGTTCCTCAATTGAGTTCTGACGTTTTAAGCTACATGCACCCCGATTTAGTGAACTCATGAACTTTCTCATATAAATACTTTTAGCACTAGTGATAACTGATCTGAGGATTATCTCAACGCTTCATTTGCTGTGTTGCACATATTATGCGGGTTTGTAATTGTTTTGATTGTACTTTGATGGTAATGTTTTAGGTCTGTCTCCGAGAACGTGCAACTTTTCTGAGGAAAACTGCTTGGATCAGAACTAGCTATTGAGGACATACAACGGGAAATCAAGGTGACGTCCACAAGAAAATTCGAGTACTGTAGCCATAGCAACATACGTCACTCGACTGTATAAAGCTAAGTCTTAACGTTTTCTTTGATTATACAGATGAGCGACATACTAACTTTGTGTGAAATGTCTGAGAAGCTGTATTTTTTTCAAGTCCATCTTTTATCTTTACGTTCTTTTGGGTGACTTTTACGTGAAAATGGTAGTATCGTATATGGCACGGGTAATAGTATACTTGGCAGTGTGTGAGCGTGATTCAGAGAATGCTTTAAAGGGAATATGTAGGCACTCAAAATTAAGCAAAAAAACGCGAAACTAGCGTTTCCATACCAGACGTTAATTTAAATAGGCGCCTGAATATGTAAATACGAATGTGCATGCCCTGCATCTTGAATCTTGCTATTTGCCTATACAAGTCGAAATTTGCTCCATCAGACCCAAATTTATGCCACGGGTCTGATTAACGCGTTTACTATGGAAAAGGCAAACTTTGTAATTCATTTTCTTTCAAGTGGGTAATTGTAGACAACTTTTGTTATTGTTTCCTTAATGGGGAACACGTATTCTATTAATACAGCTTAACTTCAAAAAGGGCCTACATATTCCCTTTAAGAGTATTTAAATTAATTTTCCATCTCCCACTTCTATTTATATTCGAGCTGCCATGTAATTTTTGTAGAGTAACTGTGAAGTTTTTATATACCCAAGGAGCCATGCAAACCAGGTTTCTGATTATAATTAGGAGGTGCACATGGGATATTAATTAAGCATGCAAAAGGTTACTGTATTTTTTTTACTGTAAATTAGAGCATTGCTTACACGATAATTTTGGTTCGCGATAAGATTTCACGATAAAACAGTTATCGTGCGTCAGGTTGCTGTTACAGGATAAGAGAAAATGTATCCCTTTCGTGGGCGCGCGCCAGACGATAACGCGCACACGATAATTCTCATTATCGTTTTTGAAGGGTCAGCGCAATAAGATAATTTTTTCTCTTCTCTCCAACTCATCGCTTAGACGATAAGCGAAATTTTACTTAGCTTATCGCATGGCTAAATTATTCACGATAAGATAAGTACTTATCTTATCGACAAAATATTTATCGAGAATTTATCGAGAATTAAACTTACCTAGAATTAAACGAATTATAGGTAAGTGAAGGGAAATGCCCCATTATCTTAATTTTATTTTCGGCATATTCCCCCCTAAATGATGCGTTTATCACCGTAAAAGGACTGGAAGTTTATTTTTAAGCAAAACAATTTCTTCTTCTCTGATTGTGGAACTAATGCTAATGCTAAAAAAGGGAAAAACTTAGTACTCCCCTTAAAACAAAAGATATGCTTTGTTACACCAATAATGCAGGGAGGCGATTTGGATTAGTTAACAGCGTGAAAACGCAAAAAAATACACTGTACGTAACTAATATATTTTATTGATGCACTAGCCAACAAAATTGGGGTACATATTTAAGGTAAGATTACGATTATAAGATGACAGTAAGTGAATGTAAAATAACAGTACACTTAAACATCATTATACGAATATATATGTTAACCGTTTCTAGTAATTTAATGGCAATCATCTTTTCATATCTATCATTATGAGTGGCTTGTGGGTCAATCTTCTGGATTCTGACTAATCTATGGTTCGGAATTTATCTCAGTTACATAACTTATGTTTAGTTCCTAGTTGCCTAGAACATGGGTATCGTGTGATTGGGTGTGTATCTGACCTTGTGTACGAAAGGCATAATCTGGACAGTCGTATAATTCACCCACAAGGGGGGCGTCATTGGCGTTGTGCCCGGTTCTGTGGGCTTGTGTGCTGAAGTAACAGGGCGTTGGACCTCAATTTCCGGGTGACGGTTGTGTGGCAGAACTCGGGTTTCCCGTTGTCGGGCCCATTGTTGGCAGCTTGGGGCTCGGGGACCTCTGGTTATCTCCCTTTCACTGGTGACATCGTTAGGAGATTTTTTTCGATAATTTCTCTCTTTTAAACACGCGAGCTTCTGGGTGCGCGTGTGCCACAGAAATATGCCGGAGGGAGGCGCCTGATTGGTGGGCGGCGATCGGTTCGCTCCACTTTAGATCGGGTACTGGGCCGCGTGGCTGTAGACACTCACCGGGCATTGCACGATCAGTGCAGTGACTGGACAATACCCAGCCGACAAGGTGCATACAAAATTCTCAATACTCTTTACCGGGAGTTCGCGGTTTCCTCTCTTCTGTCAATCGAAAAAGATCTCCTGGACTTTCGTCAGAGGTGCATCGGGTGTTATAACCTTTGGAACTTGAGCTTCCCTTGCTCGCCAATAATGGGAAATCTGAGTTCTGTCCCACAGCTGTCATCTGGAAATTGAGTTCCTTCGTCTTGTTACTTCGGCATACAGGTCTGCAGAATCGGGCACAACGTCGGTGGCGTCTCTCTTGTGTGTGGATTATGCTTCTGTCCTCGTTATGTCTTTCTTATGCAAGGTTAGCTACGCCCCCAGCCGCATGCTATCTATGTCCTAGGGAACTATGAACCGAATGTGAGTTCTGTAAATGAGTTAGGTTTTGAACGATGGTTTAGTCAGAATCCAGAAGACTGACCACAAGTCACTCGTTATGGTTATTATGATAAGTTTGCGCCCAATGTTGAGAGAGAAAGAGAGAGAAAGAGAGAGAGAGAGAGTAAGAGAGATATACGTGGTAGGTCAGTAGTGTAAGGAACCCGTGTTGTAGTATGGTTAGACTTCTTACTGCTTATTTCAGTAGTGTACCTTGTTAATTGCTCGTCTACCCAATATACTCATTAATTCTGTGAATGAAGTTACTCTAAAAACAACAGTATGAAGTTTTGATTGTTTTTGTGAGAATACTACCAGTCGTATGTTGTCATTGGGCATTCTGGGAAGTGGATTCTCCATCTTTCGGCAACTTTTCTGAATCTTCGTTTTACCATGAAGCTGAAGACGTCAACGATAATAACTGCGTGAATTTATTGTCATTCTTGCGCTGTCCTTAGACACCTAAAGTTTACGATCGTTTATTCAGATAATTGCTATATGTTACGTAATAACTTCAGATCCGTATCACAGTACACGGCGCTTCTCCGTTTGTTTTGGACTACCTGAAAGGCCTCATGGCCATTGGCTTTGACGTCACCTGTGCATCTCCTGTCTACTCAAATTCGTATGTTATAGGAATATGCGAGACTCGATCCTTCATCTTTCAACACACCGGAATCTTCGTGATATCAATAATAAATTTGTAGCTGTAGTGATTAGGTCCTTAGTTGCGTTTCGTGAAACTCGACTGGTTAACCCACTTTTTAAATTTACGGCAATATCACTAATACATTCGCTTTCTTAGGGTTGACAGTTGAAACTTGCATTGATAAAATCTTTGAATCTTATGCTGACCTGTCATTTATCTACCTTAGTTGAAGAGCAATGGAGCCGCACTTCTCCGTTACGGCTAGGAGAACCTCATCGACCTCGTGGCCTTCGACGTTCGTATCATTGCGGAGATGTTCGCTAATCATGACGAGGGAATTGGAATTGTACGATTTCTACTTACTCCTTCAAATGATCTTCTAATAAAAAGATAAAAGTGTATTCCTAGTTCTGAATTTCGAGATGATTCTCCCGCTGTATTTGTTTCGAATTTTTTGCTCTATTTTTTTGATCATTTACTTCTTTTCGGTATTACAGCGATGACGAAACACGGCGGCGGACGAGAATTTCTTCAATTGGTTGCTGGAACAGAAGGAATCTCAAAAATGACAAACAAATACTGCATCTTATGATTATTATTTAGATTTGCAATCCAGCAGCTAACAGTCCAGTAGCTCTGTGAGAGACTCTTCTCGCGTCGACCACTGCTCCACATGGTGTAATTGCATTGTTGTAAAGTTCGGTGAGGACTTACCCCGGGTACGGGTACCCCAAATGTTAGATTCGAAATAAAACTGTATTGGGTATGGTGTGCAGTCAGGTGGCGCGGGGATGTTGTACAATGTTCTGATTTAGAGCTGAACAACGTCACTCCACTTCTCTGGAACACTTTTGCGCACCTCGTCGACATCACCATCGCTAATCAGGACGAGAACGTTACCCACTGACCAAGCTTTATACAAGTAAGCTCAATTAAGAAATTGACACATTTTTTGGCATTTTTTGGCCCGGATTAAATTACTCGAAAAACCCTGTGGCAAGATGTAGCCCGGGCTAAAGTAGTCTCGCCACAGAGGTTTTCGCCGAAAACTTTCGAAAAACCCTGTGGCAAGATGTAGCCCGGGTTAAAGTAGTCTCGCCACAGAGGTTTTCGCCGAAAACTTTCGTAAAACCCTGTGGTAAGATGTAGCCCGGGTTAAAGTAGTCTCGCCACAGAGGTTTTCGCCGAAAACTTTCGAAAAACCCTGTGGCAAGATGTAGCCCGGGTTAAAGTAGTCTCGCCACAGAGGTTTTCGCCGAAAACTTTCGAAAAACCCTGTGGCAAGATGTAGCCCGGGTTAAAGTAGTCTCGCCACAGAGGTTTTCGCCGAAAACTTTCGAAAAACCCTGTGGCAAGATGTAGCCCGAGTTAAAATACTCGAAAAACCATGTGGCAAGATGTAGCCCGGGTTAAAGTAGTCTCGCCACAGAGGTTTTCGCCGAAAACTTTCGAAAAACCCTGTGGCAAGATGTAGCCCGGGCTAAAGTAGGCTCGCCACAGAGGTTTTCGCCGAAAACTTTCGAAAAACCCTGTGGCAAGATGTAGCCCGGGTTAAAGTAGTCTAGCAACAGAGGTTTTGCCGAAACTTTCGAAAACCCTTTGGCAAGATGTAGCCCGGGTTAATTAGTCTCGCCACAGAGGTTTTCGCCGAAAACTTTCGAAAAACCCTGTGGAGATGTAGCCCGGGTTAAGTCTGCCCGAGGTTTTGAAACTTTCGAAAACCTGTGGCAAGATGTAGCCGCGGTTAAACATCTCGCCACAGAGGTTTTCCCGAAACTTTCGAAAACCCGTGGCAAGATGTATTTTTAAAAAAAACGAAAAACCCTGTGGCAAGAATGTAGCCCGGTAAAGTAGTCTCGCCACAGAGGTTTCGCCGAAAACTTTCAAAAACCCTGTGGCAAGATGTAGCCCGGGTTAAAATACTCGAAAAACCCTGTGGCAAGATGTAGCCCGGGCTAAGTGCTCGCCACAGAGGTTTTCGCCGAAAACTTTCGAAAAACCCTGGGCAAGATGTAGCCCGTAAAATCCGAAACCCTGTGGCAAGATGTAGCCCGGGTTAAGTGTCGCCACTCGTTTTCGCCGCGAAAACTTTCGAAAAACCCTGTTGCAAGATGTACCCGGGTTTAAAGTAGTCTCGCCACAGAGGTTTTCGCCGAAAACTTTCGAAAAACCTGTGGCAAGATGTAGCCCGGGTTAAAGTAGTCCTCGCCACAGAGGTTTTCGCCGAAAACTTTCGAAAACCTGTGGCAACATGTACCCGGTTAAATACTCGAAACCCTGTGGCAAGATGGTCCCGGGTTAAAGTAGTCTCGCAAAGAGGTTTTCGCCGAAAACTTTTCGAAAAACCCTGTGGCAGATGTAGCCCGGTTTAAAGTAGTCTCGCCACAGAGGTTTTCGCCAAAACTTTCGAAAAACCCTGTGGCAAGATTAGCCCGTCTAAAAAGTAGTCTCGCCACAGAAAAACTTTCGAAAAACCCTGTGGCAAGATGTCGAAAAACCCTGTGGCTAGCCCGGGCTAAAGTAGTCTCGCCACAGAGGTTTTCGCCGAAAAAACTTTCGAAAAACCCTGTGGCAAGATGTAGCCCGGGTAAAGTAGTCTCCACGAGGTTTTCGCCGAAAATTTCGAAAAACCCTGTGGCAAGATGTAGCCCGGGTTAAAATCTCGAAAACCCCTGTGCAAGTTGTACCCCTGTGGCAAGATTAAAAATGTTTCGCCACAGAGGTTTTCGCCGAAAACTTTCGAAAAACCCTGTGGCAAGATGTATCCGGATAGTCTCGCCACAGAGGTTTTCGCCGAAAACTTTCGAAAACCCTGTGGCAAGATGTAGCCCGGGTTCAAATACTCGAAACCATGTGTGGCAAGTAATCTGTTAAAACTCGAAAACCCTGTGGCAAGGGCTAAGTAGCTCGCCACAGAGGTTTTGTTTCTGTGGCAAGATTAGGGGTTAAAATTTCGAAAAACCCTGTGGCAAGATGTAGCCCGGGTTAGTTTCTCAGAGGTTTTCCGCCGCTTTCACTGTTCAAGAGTAGCCCGTTAGTTCGCCACAGAGTTTTCGCCGAAACTTTCGAAAAACCCTGTGGCAAGATGTAGCCCGGGTAAAGTCTCGCCAACTTTCGAAAAACCCTGTGGCAAGATGTAGCCCGGGTTAAAGTAGTCTCGCCACAGAGGTTTTCGCCGAAAACTTTCGAAAAACCCTGTGGCAAGATGTAGCCCGGGTTAAATACTCGAAAAACCCTGTGGCAAGATGTAGCCCGGGTTAAAGTAGTCTCGCCACAGAGGTTTTCGCCGAAAACTTTCGAAAAACCCTGTGGCAAGATGTAGCCCGGGTTAAAGTAGTCTCGCCACAGAGGTTTTCGCCGAAAACTTTCGAAAAACCCTGTGGCAAGATGTAGCCCGGGTTAAAGTAGTCTCGCCACAGAGGTTTTCGCCGAAAACTTTCGAAAAACCCTGTGGCAAGATGTAGCCCGGGTTAAAGTAGTCTCGACAGCCCGAAAATTTCGAAACCCCTGTGGCAAGATGTAGCCCGGGTTAAGTAGTCTCGCCACAGAGGTTTTCGCCGAAAACTTTCGAAAAACCCTGTGGCAAGATGTAGCCCGGGTTAAAATACTCGAAAAACCCTGTGGCAAGATGTAGCCCGGGCTAAAGTAGTCTCGCCACAGAGGTTTTCGCCGAAAACTTTCGAAAAACCCTGTGGCAAGATGTAGCCCGGGTTAAGTAGTCTCGCCACAGAGGTTTTCGCCGAAAACTTTCGAAAAACCCCTTGGCAAGATGTAGCCCGGGTTTAAAAGTAGCTCGCCACAGAGGTTTTCGCCAAAACACAGAGGTTTTCGCCGAAACGAAAACCCTGTGGCAAGATTAGCCCGGCAAGATGTCGAAAAAACCCTGTGGCAAGATGTAGCCCGGGCTAAAGTAGTCTCGCCACAGAGGTTTTCGCCGAAAACTTTCGAAAAACCCTGTGGCAAGATGTAGCCCGGGTTAAATACTCGAAAAACCCTGTGGCAAGATGTAGCCCGGTTAAAGTAGTCTCGCCACAGAGGTTTTCGCCGAAAACTTTCGAAAAACCCTGTGGCAAGATGTAGCCCGGGTAAAGTAGTCTCGCCACAGAGGTTTCGCCCGAACACTTTCGAAAAAAAACCCTGTGGCAAGATGTATTAAAGTAGGCTCGCACAGAGGGTTTTCGCCGAAAACTTTCGAAAAACCCTGTGGCAAGATGTAGCCCGGGTTAAAATACTCGAAAAACCCTGTGGCAAGATGTAGCCCGGTTAAGTAGTCTCGCCACAGAGGTTTTCGCCGAAAACTTTCGAAAAACCCTGTGGCAAGATGTAGCCCGGGTTAAAGTAGTCTCGCCACAGAGGTTTTCGCCGAAAACTTTCGAAAACCCCTGTGGCAAGATGTAGCCCGGGTTAAAGTAGTCTCGCCACAGAGGGTTTTGCCGAAAACTTTCGAAAAACCCTGTGGCAAGATGTAGCCCGGTTAAATAGTCTCGCCACGAGGTTTTCGCCGAAAACTTTCGAAAACCCTGTGGCAAGATGTAGCCCGGGTAAAGTAGTCTCGCCACAGAGGTTTTTCGCCGAAAACTTTCGAAAAACCTGTGGCAGATGTAGCCCGGTAGTTAGCCACAGAGGTTTTTCGCCGAAAATGTCGAAAATACGAAAAACCTGTGGCAAGATGTAGCCCGGGCTAAAGTAGTCTCGCCACAGAGGTTTTCGCCGAAAACTTTCGAAAAAAAACCCTGTGGCAAGATGTAGCCCGGGTTAAAATACTAAAGTAGTCTCGCCACAGAGGTTTTCGCCGAAAACTTTCGAAAAACCCTGTGGCAAGATGTAGCCCGGGTTAAAATACTCGAAAAACCCTGTGGCAAGATGTAGCCCGGGTTAAGTAGTCTCGCCACAGAGGTTTTCGCCGAAAACTTTCGAAAAACCCTGTGGCAAGATGTAGCCCGGGTTAAAGTGGCAAGATGTTAGCCTCGCCACAGAGGTTTTCGCCGAAAACTTTCGAAAAACCTGTGGCAAGATGTAGCCCGGGCTAAATGTAGAAAACAGAGGTTTTCGTCAAACTTCGAAAAAAAAAACGTGGCAAGATGTAGCCCGGGTTTAAATTACTCGAAAAACCCTGTGGCAAGATGTAGCCCGGGTTAAAGTAGTCTCGCCACAGAGGTTTTCGCCGAAACTTTCGAAAAACTGTGGCAGATGTAGCCCGGGTTTTAAAAACAAACCTGTGGCAAGATGTTAGCCCGGGCTAAAGTAGGCTCGCACAGAGGTTTTCGCCGAAAACTTTCGAAAAACCCTGTGGCAAGATGTAGCCCGGGTTAAAGTAGTCTCGCCACAGAGGTTTTCGCCGAAAACTTTCGAAAAACCCTGTGGCAAGATGTAGCCCGGGTTAAAGTAGTCTCGCCACAGAGGTTTTCGCCGAAAACTTTCGAAAAACCCTGTGGCAAGATGTAGCCCGAGTTAAAATACTCGAAAAACCATGTGGCAAGATGTAGCCCGGGCTAAAGTAGGCTCGCCACAGAGGTTTTCGCCGAAAACTTTCGAAAAACCCTGTGGCAAGATGTAGCCCGGGTTAAAGTAGTCTCGCCACAGAGGTTTTCGCCGAAAACTTTCGAAAAACCCTGTGGCAAGATGTAGCCCGGGTTAAAGTAGTCTCGCCACAGAGGTTTTCGCCGAAAACTTTCGAAAAACCCTGTGGCAAGATGTAGCCCGGGTTAAAGTAGTCTCGCCACAGAGGTTTTCGCCGAAAACTTTCGAAAAACCCTGTGGCAAGATGTAGCCCGGGTTAAAGTAGTCTCGCCACAGAGGTTTTCGCCGAAAACTTTCGAAAAACCCTGTGGCAAGATGTAGCCCGGGTTAAAGTAGTCTCGCCCAGGGTTTTCGCCGAAAACTCGAAAAACCCTGTGGCAAGATGTAGCCCGGGTTTAAGTAGTCTCGCCACAGAGGTTTTCGCCGAAAACTTTCGAAAAACCCTGTGGCGAAAACCCTGTTGGCCCCGGGGTTAAAGTAGTCTCGAAAACCACAGAGGTTTTCGCCGAAAACTTTCGAAAAACCCTGTGGCAAGATGTAGCAAGATGTATCGGCTAAGTAGCCCTTAAAGTAGCCACAGAGGTTTTCGCCGCCGACAAAAAACTTTCGAAAAAGAGATTAGCCCGGGTTAAAATACTCGAAAAAGATGTAGCCCGGGTTAAAGTAGTCTAGCCACAGAGGTTTTCGCCGAAAACTTTCGAAAAACCCTGTGGCAAGATGTAGCCCGGGTTAAAGTAGTCTCGCCACAGAGGTTTTCGCCGAAAACTTTCGAAAAACCCTGTGGCAAGATGTAGCCCGGGTTAAAGTAGTCTCGCCACAGAGGTTTTCGCCGAAAACTTTCGAAAAACCCTGTGGCAAGATGTAGCCCGAGTTAAAATACTCGAAAAACCATGTGGCAAGATGTAGCCCGGGCTAAAGTAGGCTCGCCACAGAGGTTTTCGCCGAAAACTTTCGAAAAACCCTGTGGCAAGATGTAGCCCGGGTTAAAATACTCGAAAAACCCTGTGGCAAGATGTAGCCCGGGTTAAAGTAGGCTCGCCACAGAGGTTTTCGCCGAAACTTTCGAAAAACCCTGTGGCAAGATGTAGCCCGGGTTAAAGTAGTCTCGCAACAGAGGTTTTCGCCGAAAACTTTCGAAAAACCCTGTGGCAAGATGTAGCCCGGGTTAAAGTAGTCTCGCCACAGAGGTTTTCGCCGAAAACTTTCGAAAAACCCTGTGGCAAGATGTAGCCCGGGTTAAAATACTCGAAAAACCCTGTGGCAAGATGTAGCCCGGGCTAAAGTAGTCTCGCCACAGAGGTTTTCGCCGAAAACTTTCGAAAAACCCTGTGGCAAGATGTAGCCCGGGTTAAAGTAGTCTCGCCACAGAGGTTTTCGCCGAAAACTTTCGAAAAAACCCTGTGGCAAGATGTAGCGGGTTTAAAGTAGTTCGCAACAGAGGTTTTCGCCGAAAAACTTTCGAAAAACCCTGTGGCAAGATGTCCCGGGTTACATAGTCTCGCCACAGAGGTTTTCGCCGAAAACTTTCGAAAAACCTGTGGCAAGATGTAGCCCGGGTTAATGTAGCTCGCCACAGAGGTTTTCGCCGAAACTTTCGAAAAACCTGTGACAAGATGTAGCCCGCTAAAGTAGTCTCGCCACAGAGGTTTTCGCCGAAAACTCGAAAAACCCTGGCAAGATGTAGCC